>CAIGRP010060438.1:0-29742 GCA_903798385.1 Fraxinus cuspidata | reverse complement strand
TGGAATTTATTTTCCATTTTCCTTGAAAAATTTGACATGTCAAACAGGGCCTAAAATTTGTTACTTTTTTTGCCTAATTATATATTTTAAAAGTAAGTTTGCTTTGCGCGGTCCTTTCATTTGGTTCTATAACTAGATTTCTCGAACCCCTCTCAAGAGTCACATTGGGCCCCCGCGTGTCTACTTCTCTGCTTTCTTTCTTTGTCTCCAATCTGCAGTTTCTTCCGTAACTACTATACATACATACATACATGTCAACATCATCTTCAACAAGAGGAGACGGCGGCGGCGGAGGAGGGCGCGGTGTTGGTGGTGAGTTTGAAGGACCATCATCCTCTCGTAGCCGTAGACGCTCAATCAATGGAGTATGGCCAGAACCTTTTGTCGAAGCTCTTGCATTTCAAGTTGCCATTGATGCCTCTACCACCTCTATTGGCCGCCTTGCTGCAGCCCGAGCTCTCTTCAACCTCTTTCAGGTGCACCCCTCACCTCCCCACCCCTACCCCATTTTCTGTATATATATGTATGTATTCATGCATATGTGTAAGTTAAAAGTAATTATGTTTGATTGAACATAAAGAAATGGATAAATTTTATTAATATGATCGTGATAAGGATGTCATTATTATGGGCATGAGCAATAGAAAATATTTCTAAACTTGTCACTCAGCTTCATAGCACACCAGACAGGTTATTCCTAAACTCGAAAAATGTTACTGTTTCAAAAGTTTAAAGTTGAGTTTGTTTCTCTAAGTTTATCCAAATCTTTGACCAAATCAACATAAAATATAGCAAAATAATATGAACATAAAAAAAAAAAATCACATATAATGAAAAGTTAAATACTTATGCATATGTGTTGTACTCATTTCTAAGATTTATTTTTAATTAAATATTTTATAAAAATCACATTTTTTCAAATGATACGTTTTATTAACTTTTATCAAAATTCATTGAAAATTTGCACTCAAACTACGTCTCTCTCCCCCCCCCTCTCTCTCTCTCTCTCTCTCTCTCTCTCTCTCATGCTCCCTATTCACTTTTAGACTTTTGAAGTATTCACTTTCGAACTCGCAAGGAAATTATGTAAATTTATTCCCACATTCAAAAAGTACAAAGTTTCCATACACAAAAGTCATAGTTTCAAGTTCTCCTCTTAAGCAAACATATAATTATTGTGTTTGGTTTTCAGCCATCAATGGAAAAAATGTAGTGTCATAAAAGAACTGTGCATATTTGGGCTGACTTTTCTTGAAGATAGATAGCTATCAGATCTTTTAATAAACATAATAAAAAAGGGTTCTTTGAATATTGTTTTCGCTTTCTTCTTTGCATCAATCCCTTTTGAGCTCAGAAAATCCATTTTCTACTTTTTGACTCGACTTTCCAAATCCCTCTCTATATATTTGGATTCTCTATGCTTCGATGACCTAACACTCTGAAACTATTGATAGTGACCCGTGAGGAAACCCTTCAACTTTACACCGCTCTCTATGAGGAGTGATCTCAGCATCCAAAAAAGTAGCTTGTAATCTTACAAGAAACAATATTTCGGAAAAATCGCAGCAGCAGAAGAAAAATGCTTGATTTCGCTTTCGTCAGATTGTATTTTCTTTTTGCTTTTCAATTTTCCTTTTCCCTTATGTGTTTTAACCATTATTTTTCATATTTTGGAACAGTAGATTCATAAAGAATTTGTGATTTAAAAAGAAAGAAAAGTTATTGATGTGATGAAAAATATTATTTTATTGAAGAATGTGTGATTAAAAATTAGTAGAAAAGTGAGAACGAAAATTTTAACGTTGCATAGGTTAATTACCTGAGATTGGACAAAACTTTTGTTTGTTGGGTATATATTTCTGCATGCGGATAGCTACGAAGTAAAGTTGTCATTTTATATATGGATTTGTACTTTAGTAGGGGGATATAAATGAGGACACCAGTACAAATCTACAGGCTATAAGACAGCTTGAATAATCTATACAGTATTTAGGCCCACCTTACTACTCTCTTACTGCCTTGACACACACTTTATATCTATTTATCTATCTATGCATATGTCATAGAAGCAGCATAGAGGCTGAGCTGTCTGTCCGAATCTGCCTTGTGGAAAATCTTTTTGCTAGTTATAAGCTGAAGCTTTTAGTTACTTTTCACCTACACTGTGCATCTCAAACTATCCACAACTTATAATCTAAAAAAAAAGCTTTACCAAACATCTCTGTATAGGTGCATAGAAAGCATGATTTGGAACTCAGCCTCCACTGCTGATAAATAATGAAAATGGGCTTTTGATCATGTGGGATCTAGCATGCCTGCATCAGAATTCTTGGATTTGGACATTGCTTTTTTATGGTGATGAGGTTTAGCACTCATTTAGGAGTTCCCAAGGTGGCCAAAAAAGAAATATTAGAATATAAGGAAAGTAGGTCAAAATTGATAAAAATTATATTATCCAAGGTATAGCCTTGAAAAAAGGAGTGATCGTGAAGAACTCTAGATTTTGAATATTATCATTCCGAAGGTCAAGTAATTAAAGGACTTAAATCTATTTATTTAAATGGTATTTTGTTATGAATTTAATATTTGAGGTGTCATGTAAATTATTATAATTTAATTGATCTTAAAAAACCTCTTGTGAGAACCTGTTTAACTGAGCTTAAAGTTAATTTTAATTTTCTAGTACATTTTAATTTTTTTCTTGTTACTTATTTTAATGGTCAGTTAGGATTAATTTTGATACGAAAATGCCTTATATATTAATTTAGTCTTAGCCTAACATGACTCTAATCACTTTGAAAGTTTTGATGAAAAAAATGGAAGTCATTTTGGTTATAAAATTGTGAGTAAACAAGCCAATAATAGCACCAAGAACAAGTTTTGATCAAATGAATGGGATTTTTATCCTAATATTCTTTTGCTCTTTGCTTTTTGTGCCAAAAAAAATTATTAAATCCTCATTCCTGTTTCCTTTTGGGCTTCTCTCTTCCATAATTGATGTTAGACGAGGAATTAATTTTGTATTTAGGTTTTCTAGATTGGCTATCGAAAGCTGTTCTTTTTATTCATGTTATTACATATGAAGGAAGATGATATCTTTATTATTACGCCGTTGGCAGGAAAATCAAGCAATTTAACATCAGACAACGAAATTAATGAGATATTTTTTGAGGAGAATATGCATTGTCCAAACAAGTTATGAAGCTTGATTTTTGATGTGTGTTGGCTAATTTCAGGTCTGTTCTACTTGGCGAGCGGTGTCGCGCTCTGAACTTCTATGGCAAAACCTCACGAGGCGCATATGGAATATCGGATATCTTCTGCGTAATACTTGGCGTGAGGAGTATATATACCGCCACCGGACGGCCAACAACTTCCAACATGGTAGATATGTATACACAAGCCTACCGTTTGTCCCCTCAGATATGAATAATAACAATGACGGTCTTGCATGTCGTCGCTTGGCACTATCTGACAACCACCTTGCTGCTGGATTCTCAGACGGATCCGTTCACCTATTTCACCTTCCTAGCAGGCTCCAACTCGCAACCTTCTATCCTCAGCACCGCGATCGCCTTGGTCGCTACGCTTGTGCAGTGTCAGGAATCATCTTATCCGACGCTCAACTTGTCTTTGCCACACTAGATGGTGACATTCATCTGGTAGTTATCAATGGTGTCAACCCTCTACGTAGAGTCCATCTAGGTGATGTTGTCAATGATGGTGCTTTAGTCGACTTCACGGGTTGTAACCAGAGGTGGGTTGGCCTCTACGCAGGTACTTGACAAAGGTGAACATGTTTTTGTTTTGTGACCTTTTTGGGGTTCCATTTTCAACATCTTTTTGCAATTTTCTACCCTTCTCTAGGTGTTCCTGGTCGTGCCTTTCACGTGTGGAACAGTGAAACTGAAGAGCTAGTCTTTGTTGGCGGCTCCCTAACCGATCCAGAAACAGTAATGGGCTGGCATTTGCTATACGAATTGACAGATGTTATTGGTCGAATTAGAGTAACAAGCCATGAATCCGCGGTGGCATGCACGAACATTAGGCTTATGGTCTTTGATTTACAAAATGAGGGGATAATGCTAGGAGAAGAAGAATTTGATAGGAGAATAATCGTAGGTTCTTTCGACGCCAATAATGACGAATCCCTGCTAATCATGGACATGCGTGGCAGCGCAAGCGTGCGTCAGGTGGCGACTCTGGAGGAAGTATGTAGGTTCACAGTAAGAGGTGCTTCACCGGGGGGGATTTTGGGTAGTGTCAACGGTGGATATGCCCTAATGTGTGTGGGGGGAGTTATTATGGTTTGGGAGATAGTGCATGGAGAATCTTTGTACAGTTTTGGGGAGAGAATAGGTGAATGCAATGCCATAGTTTCAGATGAAAGGCATGTGGCTGCATGTTCTGCTAATGCCACTATTCATTTATGGGATTTTGGAGCAAACTAGAAATGATTTTCTTGGAAAGGGGTAATTTGTTTGTTTCACATGTAGGCTAGAATTTGATGTTTCTGGGGAGCATTGTTAAGGTACCCAATATTTGAAATCCTTTTTCAGGAAGAAGTAAGTAGAAGCAAGATTAACATTTCACAGTTAAAAAAGGTTACCCAATTTTGAATACTTTTTCAGGAAGAAGTTGATGTGAGATTAACGTTTCACTTTGTCAAAATTTGTACTTTGTGCAGTTTGATGCTGCAGAATGTAACTTTCCGCCTCATTTGTAGCTTTCTCAGCTGTACCATTCTGTGCAGTCTTATAAATGCCAATTAATGCCATCTCTCCATGAAGAGCCTCTGTCATATGGGCAATGCCGTTCACACATCAATAGATCAACTTTGCACATTTGGTGATTATGTACGTTTAAAAGGAAATTTGGCAACTAAATGACACGTAAGCTGCCAAGTACCTGCTGCGGCCATAAGCCGTCCCCCTCTCGACTTTGTTCTGTGTAACTCAACTTAGCCTAACCAGTAGTCCCCGACCTGGCAGCCTCGGGCTTCAGTCCTCAGCTCCTTAAAATCTAAAAATAGAGGAAAATGAACTGGCTCTAAATTAAGCACCCAGCCTACTAGATCATAAACAAACTGCAAAAACCATCCCTAAGGACCCTAACAGTATAAAAGATTGAGACGAAAGATGAAAAGAAAACTACATCATTTAGGAAACAAAAAGAACAATTATCTGATAGGGAAAATATACAGCCAGGTTTAATGAAAACAACATTGGAGATATAGTGACATACAAGAAACCAAAATGAGACAAAAATACCGTGGTTTTTAGGAAAGTACACCATATGTAAGATAGTTCTTGAGCATCTTTTTTAATAGACTTAGAAGTCGGGCTTTTTCCCTAAATGTTACCTTCTGCATTCAAAAGAAAACTGAAAGTTTCCTGCCTCAATTTCACACCGTTTCTAGGCATTATCAAAGCCCCCAGCCTCAAACAATTTTCGGTAAGAGTTTTTAATTTCCTCTACTTTGTCACAAAGAAAATCTGAAACTAAGAAGAATTTTTTAGCACCCTTTCAACTAAGGTCGAAACACCAAATCCAGTTGCAGCTTTCTTCTTTTCGTTCCAAACTGGGCCAGCCAGGTCGATATGCATCCACTGAACCTTCTCATCAACAAACTGCAGAAAAAGGTTATTATCAGACTAATTGACCAGTACAGCCTAGAAAATCATCACTCGGAAAAGATAAAACGAAATCATCACTTGTGAATAGGGCTATCAATGGATTGGATTTTGATTCGAATCCGATGAAATTAATGAGAGATGGATTCAGGGTCTCAGTTCGATAATCCGATCAATATCCGAATCCGATAATCCGTTAATTAAATAGATCAAATATGAATATATGTCAATCCGATCCGATAACAAACCGATCCGATTTGTTATAAATAATTGAGCAAATAAAATATTTTTATGGCATATTATTTGTAACTAAAATAAATAAATGAGAAAATAAAAAATTTTAGAATAAAAGAGTCATCAAGTTCAAAACATAAAAAAATTAATATATTTATAATTATTAAACCGGTTCAAGAATTGGAAAAAAAAATTAATTTTTTCCCCTAATTTCTTTAATTTCGGATCGGATTATTGGATCGGATATCCGATAACATAGCAAAACGGATATGAATTTAAGAATCAAATATATGTTGGATTATCGGATCGAATCGGATCGGATATTATTCTTATCGGATCGGATATAGACAAATCCGACCCATATCCGATCCATTTACAGCCCTACTTGTGAAAGATAAAAGATACTGTACCAATGCCAGATACACCATGTATCATTTGTTAGTAATGGTGAAAGATTCTATGTATCAGGCGACTCTCCAGCGTCACTTAAAGGTGGGGGAACCTTGTCATCTCTATGTCATATCACATAGATCTCGTAAATATAGTTTTTTTTTTTTTGTCCAAACCAATACGTATATTTTCCGTCAAAGATGTATTCAGTATAATTATGCATTGCAAACACTGTACATGTGATAGTTAAAACTCCATTGAGAAGTTAAAAGTTATTTCTGAGGCCAAAGAACTACTTTTGAACCTATTTGGTTTAAGGAAAACACGCCTAGCTTAGTTTTCTCATGAAACTCTTAAACAAGAAAAAAAAATAAGTTCATATCTTCTCCATTCAAGGAATCTCTAATACAAGAAGCAAAAGCAAGTCAAGCTGACCTTTAGTGAGAGAGTGTATATCTCCTCCATTTCTGTGGGTTTTAAACGTACATGAGAACGGGGATCCAAATTATATGCAGTGGCATCAATTTATTTATTTCTGATAATTATCCTTTGATATAGAGGATTTAGCAACCTAGACATGCTCTCATTTCATTTACGAAGTCTAATAATTGAATTATTCTAATGTATTAATAGTTAAGTGAAAATCAGAATTTTCGATTGAACTATTTTATGTGAAAAATTCAACAAATAAATTTCACAAAACTATTACGAAATCATGTTCAACACCCGAGTTCCAAACTAGTGGTATATCTAAATGAGAAAAAATAAAGAACCGAAAATAACAAAAAGTTTGTACCTGCTTCAAGAAAAGAGCAGCAGTAATCGCAGCACCTTGACGGCCACCAGTGTTCACCATATCAGCAACTCCAGATTTCATGGATTCCCAATAACTCTCCTCCATAGGCATCCTCCAAAGTTTTTCCCCACTGACCTCTGATGCTGCAAGTACCTTGTTTGCAAGATCGTCGCCTGTTCATTTTTTGGAAAGGAAAAAATATAAGTGGATATATAAGGAAAAAATACATGTTTTATGAAGACTTGAAATTCTTCACCTCAAGTACTGGACCTAATTTAATTCAACAAGAACCAAAAATCTGATCAAAATTTGCACCCTAGAACTTGTGGTAAGTAGTCTACGAATAACCTTTGGTTACTATAAATTATTAAATCATCTCTTATTCTTTTCTATCATTTTTAAATCTCTCAGGTGCCTGCTTGATATTATTTTCGTGGCAAATCTTCACACCAATATAACCATAAGAAAATTAACAATACCAGCAATAGATGGTCCAAGAGCAACTCTACAGGCCCCGGTCAAAGTAGCCAGATCAACTATCTGCACAGCAATTAAACTGTGTTACACACATCCAAACACAGAAAAGAAAATGGCAAAACTTTTCCAGTATATATACAGAATTCCACCATTTATAAATGGTTTTTACTTTATAGGTGGGATATGGAGTATGACTCAAGTGAAATTGATTCCCTAAAATCTGATAAAACAAAATAAACTAGCTGTTCCTGTCACTTAACACCTACATTTTCATTTCACAATATGACTGGAACTACACTCAGGTCATGCTTTTCTTATGATTAAAAAGCGTGCCAATATATAAATGCCATTCAAGGATACTACAGGTTAGAACAACCATGTCATGCTGTGTTGCATGAACATTTCGACTAGGGTGACGTGTCTGACATGTGTCACTTCTCGAACATTCTATCATTATCATTTTTCTTTCTTCACAAGAAATATTATATTATATATTTTTAATTTAAAATTATAATTAAATAACAAATAAATACTCATATTTAAAAAACTTCAATAAGAAAAATTAATTACAAGTATAAAATTAAATTTATAATATATAAATTAAGAATTTTAAAGAATTTATTCAACGTATCAACGACGTGTTGTGTCAGTACTTTTTTGAAAATCATGTATCAACGTGACCAACATGTGTCGTGTCGGATATGCGTATCCGTGTCGGTGCATCATAGATGTCACGCTATTAAAACGCGTGTATTTTTAGTAGTCCTTAGGAAGGAAACCCGTGCCTAGAATGCATGGGACAAGGTGCAAAGGAAAAAAAACCCACGAAATAAGATTTTCTCAAAGATAAGGTGCTGACTATATGCATTTATATATACCTTCTCTACACCTTGATTACAAGCATATACCAAAGCATCTGCAAGTGTTAGTCTACCTTCAGCATCAGTATTGTTTACCTACAAAAGAAATACCGAGTCTTTAAGATGAAATAGCTGGACATAAATAAACATGCAAAAGTAATGTCATGAGCAAGACTCCAATGCCCAAGTAAAGAAAAAAAATCTCCCATCAGAGCATTTGAAAAAGAACTATGTAGCCTGGATTCAAATTTGATGATCAGGTAGAAGTCTGAATCCAAGAGTTGGACATGTAAATTAATGAATTGACCCTGTTTTCAGTTATAAAGGTTCATAATTTTGATACAGGTACAAATTCATATAACTAGAAAACTAACATTTGGATGCACTAAAAATTTCTACATAAATTTGAACTAGGGTGAGGAAGGGGGAGATAGAAGGAAAATAGTGCATTTTCAGCAAAGAATTTATATCGTAATGGAAATTGATTCAAGAGGAGGCGCATCTAAATAATAAATGTAAGTGCAAACGAGTCAGAAAAAGACCCATTTCTAAAGTAACATGCAAGAGCTCCGCAAGATGACCTGAGGTCTCAACATTGAAGTTAAAAACAGATACATTGTCTAGATAGTAGATACATCTAATTTCGATGTACAGCCTATTGCCATCTATTTTGTTTTTGGACAAGTCTGTTTATTCAATTAATCAGATAAGAAGAAAAATAATGTAACAAATTGAATACTTCCTTTGTGACAGCATAATATATAGAAGAAAAGTAAGCGCAAAATTCTGCAAAGAACTGTATAAAGTAAATGGTGACCCAACCATGATCTGAAGACTAAAGCCTTCAAAATGAAGAACTAACCTCAATTGTCTTTCCATTTGAAGCCGTGACAATGTCTCCTGGCCTCATACCAGTTCCACTTATCATATTCTCACAGGCCGCAACAATGAAATGAACCTATGTGTACATGAACAATTATCATGTTATTATCATTCATCACTAAATCCTTAGGAAAAAGATTAGTAGATGTTCCTGCTTAACAGGATATAGAGAAGAAAACAGAACTAGGAAAAAAAATATAAAATTGAAAACAGAACTAGGAATTCAACAAGGACATTATCCCCTAAAAAATACACCACCAAGAAATGACTTACCTCTACCCCAGCAGGCTTAATTTGACCAAGAGCTTTTGCTGCACCGAGAACTGCTGCTGATCCTCCCATGTCAAATTTCATGAGCTCAATTAAACAACCTGGTCCTGTCTTGATATTGTAGCCACCACTGAAATGTAAAAGGCACAAACAAAATAAACAGCCCAAACAAGTAGAGAAAATATTCAATTTCAGCTGTATCTCTAAGACCACACTTTTTCCCTTCTCTTAATAATCCAAAAGTAGCAACATTTGTTCACTAGAAGAAACCTATAAAAACCTGTCAAATGTCAACCCCTTTCCAACTAAGGCCAGCTTGGTCTTGACTTCTCCACCTGGAGGCTTGTAACATAAATGGATGAAATGGGGAGGATTGGCAGATGCAGCTGCAACAGCTAGATAGGAACCCATTTTCAATTCTTTGCACTGCCTCTACATCCAAGATTGTTGCAGAAAGAACATCGCTGTACAGAGAAGCAATCCTTTTGGCCTCCTCCGCCAGTACAGCTGCAATACAGAAGTAAACAAAATTAAATAGTAAAAGAGAATCTTACCCAATAAAAGCACCAAGAAATTTAGAGAAATCTACTTTATCTAAGACCCAAAGGAAGTAAGTTCATAAAACCGTTGATTCTGAACATCACAAGCAACTATTCACGATATTTATCCCTTCAAAGGTAAAGCAGAAAAGTCAAGCGCTAAAGGAATAAGAAAGACGGTGCAGGATTTCAAACCAGGGGTGAGAACATTAGCAGGTGCATTTACAAGCTCTTTCCCAAAAATTATCCCAGCACAGACATCTTCAGAATATTTCAGTTTCTTTTCTATCTCAGGTCCAGTTCCAAGACCGACAATGTCCACTGATTTCAGAGATGGTTTCTTTGACTCTGACTTAAACCTATTATCTTCATAAGTCCCCAACACAGATCCTGTTGTATCGAAATATTAGGCCAAGCTTAACGCCAAAATTAACAACCAGCAGAAATTGAAGGTCAACTTTTATGACTCAAGTATCAAGGGTATAAGTACCAGTTGCTATTGCTGAAACTGTGCTTAGCTTTGTTTCAGCAGAGAGCCCTTCGGAAGAAGCAAGTGCGATGGTAACATTACTTGCCAGAGAAGACTTAGCTGCTGTAGCAACAGCCTCAACAAGACTAAGATAAGCAGTTGTTGGGTTAGCTGCAGATCCAAGCCCAACCAAACCTACCCTTTTCGAACCAAGTCCAGGAAGCCTATGAATTGTTGATTGTCCAACTTTTCCGGTAAAATCCTCCTCAGCCGTGGCTTCAGACAAAGAACCACCTAAATGGAAATCTAGGTTTTGCAATATGGAATTCTTGAACTTAGAATTTTCATCTTTGGCCATGTCCTTCTCTGTAACACCTACTGCAAGGATGTCTCCTTTCCATTCCACCAAATCAATTTCTTTAGCTGCAAACGAGATCTTCAGACATTCCAAATATAAATATCAGATTTAGTTACAATACAACCATTAATTTCTTAAAATGAACGGATAGACAAAACATCCACTTGCACGCATGTATAATATAGAAACACAAATAAAATTCGTGCCAGAACACACTTACATATATGATTTGCTTGGAAATGAACAATAAGCCGCACACTTGCACAAATGGTGGCAATAAGATCGAAATATGAACTCGTAACAGAATATCACAAAGAAAACCTTACAAATTATAAGGGATGCGGATGAAGTACAGAAGTTAAAAATCTTTACTTTACACCAAGAACTCAAAGGCACTAACTTGATAGAATTATTAAACAGAACGAAACCACAGATTAAACGTCGAATATGCACAGACATAATTCAAAGAAATCAATCAAGACTCCAAAAGCCAAGATCTCATCGCATACATAAGTTAAATGTATACAAATGCAAACTATACATCCTATAACTATTAACTAACTAGACTTGTGTGCAAACTCCATAAGCCTATCAAATATGAACTCCAAAGAAATCCAAAGTAATACCGACAAACAACCATAAATAAAAACAAAAATAAGTCAATAGATGTAATCGCGAAAAGGTACCTGTAGGGACCTCGATTTGATTTGGTAGAGTAAGGCCAAGTGTAGCCCGAGCAATTGAGTGAGCCATGCGCCTTGTTCTTTTGGAACAGATAGATGTAGCTGTAGAAATACCCCAAATGGGTCCCAATCGCAATTTAGTGAAAACTGAGGAGGAAGAAGAAGAAGAAGCGGAAGTTGAAGTTGAAGCGAGGAGGGTTAGCGATGACACTCTAATGGCGGCTGCGGCCATTGTAACGCGTGTCGGCCTTTATATATTTATAGCAGTAGAGTGAAGGTAGAAGTCAAACTCATAGCAAGAGAGTGCTAGAGAAATGGATTTGGATTGGGTTTCAGGGAAGATGGATTAGGGGTGCACCCACACCCTAATGCTGCCCATTTGGAGACTTGACTATATAATATAATAAAATTCTAATTTTAATTTAATTCGCACTAAATATGTTTATACATTATTGTGTAATAATACAATAACAAATTTATGGTTTCTAATTGATTCACGAATCACGCTCTACCAATTTCCCTATTTAACTTATTGTAGTGCATTATATTATTGTAGATTGGGTGAAAATAATCCAATACCTTATTTTATTATAATGTTTTATATTCCAAAATTTAATAAATATATAAGAGAGATTCCTAGGTTCCGTTTGATCTTCATTTTTTCCTCATTAAAAAAATACACACGCCTAATATTATGATGATCACAAGACGAGATATACAATATCCAATCCTCTTGGATGATCTAACCTAGGGTGGGAGCGATGAGTGGTTGGTTTAGTTTTTGGGCCAACTTGCAATCGAATATCTCGATTTCTTGAATCATCAACATAAATTGGCCCTATATATTTTACTCAATCCAAACTAAACATGCTCAATTCGGATGGTTTAGCTGATTATTTGATTTTGCTTAGTAAAATTCTCAATTTCATTTTGATTCTGGAGCACTGTCGTATCCGCACACGACACACAAAATTATCTTCTCAAATGTTACTTGAGAATTGGTTAAATATACAAATAATATTGTAATTCAATATTGCAAAATGAATATTTTTTTCTGCACTCACAAATAGAAGACGAAAATATAAGATAATCAATGAAAGATTTAAAATAAAAATGTAACAAAAAAATAGTTAGAATACAAGTACAATAATAAATAAAGATAGAGGACCTTTAGTATAATTACCTCTTTTTACAAAGGTGGTGGCAAAATGGAAACGGTGGCGATAATCTTTTCTACATTTCAGCAAACCCTAGCGGCAGCTCCTCTGTACTAGTAGCTGATTGTAAAGATTTCGATAAACAATCTGAATTATTTTGAAGATGGTGGGTGCGAATTTGAAAGCAGAGGCGATGAATCTGATGGAGAAAAGGAGTGGAATTGAGGCGGAGATGAATATTATCATCCAGCGCCTCTGCCAGCCCGGCGGCCCTGGTCTCTCTGGTAACCTCCTTGATTCTGAGGTAATTCCATATTTTACCCGTGAATTCTTTTCTCTCCGTGTAGTTTCTTTATTTATGTTTTGTATTGAGATTTTCAGAATTCAACCGTACAAGTTGAATGATTTGGTAATTTGTGGGTGTGCAGGGGTTTCCGAGGGCGGATATTGATATTCCGGCTGTACGAGCGGATCGCCAAAGGCTTTCTGGTAGTTTACTAATTATCCCTTCTTTCTATTCCATTAAAGGAAGTGAAAGAAAAATGATTCTTTGAACAGAAGTGATGCTTTTTACAACTACTGTAAACATAAATATACCTGTATACGAGTTTGTGAGAAAATATTTAACTAGAAAATATTTAACTGGTTCATCAACGGAACCATATTGCTTCTGTTCTAAAACAATGCATTTTTTCAGACATTTTTTCAGACAGAGAAAGAAAATACCTAAATACCATATTGCTCACGTGTTTAGCTATTTTTCTCACAATGTTTGCGAAGAAGTGGAGAGTTTCATCAATGAGCAACTGAGGGATTTAGTTATTTTCTTTCTCTGTGAAAAAATGCAGTCATATAGGAACGGAAGCAATACGGTTCTATTGATGAACCAGTTAAATATTTTCTCACAAACTCGTGTACAGATACATGTATGTTCTGTTTCTGCTCTGATTCAAGAGTTGTAAAAACCATCACTTATGTTCTAAGAATCATTTTTCCTTCTTTTTTTGTCTTTGCATGGATTTTGACAAACTGGCATAATTTCATCATCTCCCTGTGTTCTTTTTTTAAATTCTTCTTGTTCACATGGTATCATGTCAAACAAGAGGCATTAGTTGCTTTAGTTATCAAAATAATCCACATATGTGTATATATGAAAATTCTCTAGTATTGTTCATAAATTGTCATCTTGAATGCATGTGATCATTTACATATGTAAATTTAGAAATGCATTGAAAATCTGACTGTTGCAGCAAATACCATAACTGTATGCAAGCCCATGTCTTTGCTCACTTTGTTGTTGTTGCTACTTCAGAGCTGCGTAATGATTACGAGGATATTACAGAGAAAATAAATCAAAAAATTCAAGTTTTACATTCTGCTAAGCTTGCACCAATTAATGATTCCGACAAAGTTCCTGGTGAGTAATTCAGAAATTAATTTCACACTGATTGTACTTATTTGAATTTTTTTTGCATGCATGACAAATAATAGAGGCTCATTATTTATTGTTTGCCTCACCAAATATTCCTCTACAGAGTAATTTCCGGTCCTAAGATGAGAATTGAGATTTCTATATCTGCCATTTTTTTGTGTGTGTGGTTTTTCTATTGATAGAATTTCTCTTACCACTATTTTTATTTCTCTATGAATATGAGCTTTCTGAATCTAAATCTTGAATGTAGTTTGTCAGTCCTGTGTAAATCATACTATCTGATTCTAGGGTAGTTTTATGCTGTTCCAGTTCTATTAATAGGGAGACTGATCCTTGCATTCGCTTTTGAAGCTCATGGTTCGTTGAAATCATATGGCTTGTTCAGATTTTTGCTGGTTTCACTTGTACACCAGCGGAGTTGGACTTTGATTGGTTATGAATTGAGACGTGTAAAATACAGTTTATGGCTCTATCATCAGCTATTTATGATCTGGTTTTTCAATTTTATAATGAATTAGTTTAACACACTACTTTATGCAAAAGTTACTTTAAGCATTATCTTCATTTCTCAAGGTGTGATTGCAGGATTTAATGCTCAAGAAGGCATTGTTAATCTGGGCACATCTTCTTCTTTTGGAAATCTTGTTGCTGGTGGTAGTAACAGTATGGACGTGGATGTGGTTGTTAGCACTAGCAGACCCTTCGCAATGGTTGATGAAATTACTGAGGGGTCTCCAGCAGCAGAAGATGGCTTACAGCTTGGAGATCAGATTGTAAAATTTGGGAATGTGGAAATAGGTGAGAACTTGTTACAGAGGCTTGCTGCTGAAGCTCAGAGAAATCAAGGCCATTCAATACCCGTGGTGGTTATGAGGCAAGGTGCTTCGATAAATTTGACTGTGAAACCCAGATCTTGGTCAGGTCGCGGCCTATTGGGGTACGATACACTTTCATTTTTACTCTTGTTTAAAATCATCTTTCAATTAGTCAATAAATTTCTGTTGACTATGCTCGATGCTCCATGCTTGATACATTCTATATGACTTCTCGAGGATAGTTTCAAAACAGTAATTCTCAATTATAATATGACACCGAATGCATTCTATGTGATGACCAAGTGTCATAAAATGGACAACATTTCTCATGTTTCCAATACCATTTTTATTGTCGTTTGATTTTATGAATTGCCTTATCATTAGGGTGTGAGACATACATAAAAATAGTGAAATACATTCTGGTTGATCAATCATGGGCAGCTCTTATCAACACTCGCTTTTGATGCACTTGTGTCTATATATATACGGTAGCCTGCGTGTACTTGTAACCATAATCGCATTTCAACTGATGTGTCACTCTCACGCTGAATTTTTTTTTGGTCCTCAATGGGGTTAAATTTCTGTTTACTATTTTTAAATCTAATTAACTCTCGAATATTTGGATATTTTCTTGCAGATGTCATTTCCGAATCTTGTAATGACTTATTTGCGCGCGCCCTGATCCGACTAACTTGCCAAGTCGAAGCTGATATGAAAAGATGTACTTTTCTGTTTTGTTAGCATGGCAAATGTTTTGTCATCGAAAAGAACTTCAGAATGAGTCTTGTAAGGGATATGTTCGTGGATCATAAATTTGCTGAAGTTTAGTTTCATTTCAACTACTCTCAAACAATCTCGAGCTAAGCATTTACAGTATCTTCGACTTAAATATACCTTTTCGACTTCACCTTCCATATTCTGTCATACAGATTTATAGTGCAAATGACTTTTTTTTTTTAATGAAATTTCAAAGAATTGTATCCAACTTAAACCACCGTAATATTAATCATCCAATTTTATGTGAAATTTGTAATTCAATCTGCGCCAAACGCAAACTTATTGTACTACATTAAAATTACTAAACATTGAGTTTTAACACTTGTTACCTTCTGGGATACTAAGTAGTCACATTTGGGGATGTTGAAATTGTAACTCAACTAGTTCACAGCTTGAAGAGCTTTTCTTTATGAGTTTGTTGAATGCTTTCCCGTTCTTTAGCCAACTGCCATTGCCATAATTTTCATTCATATCTAACATCTTTGAGCATTTTAATAGTAAAGGTTATGTTTGGTGCAAATATATCAAGTCAGAGAATCACAGATCCAATATGTTTATGAAAACCAAATTTGAAGGAATAAATTCATTTGGATTAAAAGACAAACATGAGTAGAACATGGTTTGTTGAAAATACAATGCCCTAAAGGCTAGAAGGGAAGATAAAAAATTCCATAGCATTTTAAATCCAAAAGGCACAAAAATGTGCTAGTTGAAGATGATCATTTCTAGAAGTTTTACTACTGTGCACTCTTATCAGTTCTGGAAAACCGAAGTTCAAATAAGATCAAGTCTTCTTCAAGTAAAAGAAAAGAAATCAAAGTCCCAAAAATTCAAGTCTTCAACAAATCAAGTAGGGATTGACGTCGGTTGTTCAGTCCAAGCATTTTAAGAATCGAAACCACTCATTAAACTTAATACACTTCCGTGTACCGGCTAAAGTGTTACGTATGTCTTGTGGAGATCACACACTCTGATATTGTAGTAGGTGAACTTGAAGGGGAAAGAGACATTGGGCTTTGTTGATTTGCTGTTTGATGATTTTAATAAAAAGGGAGATTAAATCTCTCTCAGGTACTCTGCCCATGGCTTCAGTGCGTATTCAAGTTGGACACGTACCAAAGCATTTGTAAATGGAACCAATTGGTTCCGGTTTGGGAAGGCACAACTCCAATTAAAAAGCCCACCCCTAGTCACGAACCAAAACCCCCCAATTAAACTTCTAAAAATTCTAGTATATTTAAAAAAAGATCGATTCAATGTCCTGTAATTTTTGAAACCAAATCGGACAATTTCATTCCTGATAAAATGCCGACCCCTAAAATCAAGCATTGAAGTACAAGAATCACGCCAGCTCTTTCTTTCAACAATCAAATTGCCAATCAAAATAACGTGCATAAATATATTTAATCCACTATACACCAATGTAAATAATAACCAAAATTTTCGTACCAATTTTTGCATTAATAACCAAAATTTTCATTGAATTATTTACTCATGAACAATAACAATAACTAACTTAAGCATCAGAGCAGCATCGATTAGTGACCCCCTTCTTGCAGGCAACATCTGGTTGTTTTGCAACTCTTAACAACATAACAATGAAACATAGCAACTTCATACTTTTCAATTGAATCATAATTCTGTTATCATCAATCTAACATAACAGCAACAAATTTAGACAACATTCATACAAACATATACTCTCTAGCCAAAATTAAGCCCCCTTTAACCTCTCACTCTTCAAGTCTCTTTCGCAAGAGAAATAGGAAGAAAACAGGGAAGAGGGAGAAAAAGATGCATTGCAGGGGCGAAAGGGGAAAAATAGAAAATAGTATTTCCTCAAGCCATTGTAATGACTCCCTCCCTAAGCTCCCCAAATCAAATTACTATATAAAAATATATGTAACCGATAAATCAGGCTCTCTCAACAGAAAGAGATGGCATTTGTCGACTATTCCATCATATCCTAAAGGGTTGGTTTCCAGAGCTCCTCCTGTCGAGCTTCGCTTTCTTTCTTTTTGCATTTTTTGTTGCAATTTCTTGGAATAGATTTGGTCCATCAAAGCTTAATTTGGAGCTCCTGACCTTCTTCCTTTTCCCGAGATCATATTCTTCATCCCTGTTGATAGAAATGGGTGCCATGAATAAATTAAACAGATATATTTCTGGGGAAATTATCAGAAGCAAGGAAAATGTCGAGGATTATGATAGCCCAAGTTGCGCCAAACAATTTTTAATTCACATAGCAACCTTCGCTTGAATTCCAAAACATTATTAAGGCAAGGAAATGAGAAGATAAGCAAACACAGGCAAACTATGATTGAATGTGGGAATACACAATTGACTATTGACCAACTCGAAGTTGCATACTTCTAATTCAAAACAGGTTAAATTGATCATTTTGAATCCTAAGTTCAAGCTAATATTATTCCCTTCATAAAAATAAATAACAAAGAGTAATATAGACAAAAAAATCTTCACCCAATTCCAGTTTATTGAGACCGAGGATGGAAATCGTTGCTTCCATTCAGTAGTAAAGGGATTGCACGCTGTATGGGGTATATTTTAAAAAGCATGTGATGAATTAAGAGTTGGGCTCCCGATTACAATGAACCAGCACACATTTTCTTTCATCAAATCATATTCAACAAACTATGTACTATTTTGATTTTGCTACAATGGACACTTACCATTCATCCCCAATGTAACCAATGCGTACGGTGTCCAGTCCCTTGGATTCTGTTATCCCAGATGGAGGAATGTCTATGTTGTCCCAGCGTGCAACTGCTCTCAGGCAAACAAAAATAAAAAGAAAATCAATGATTGGTTATTGGCAATTCCTGCAGTTCAAAATCACATGATAACCACATGAGACTTGAAGGATACTTGCCATAAACAGTAACTACTAACCAGTTGTTTCCTCTAATCCTCTGGTGAGCATGTTCATTATCCCATTCTCTGTTGATTTTTTTCTGTTATTTCCTGAACAATTGGATCCTTGGGCAGTAGACTGCTTCCCATCTGAGATAGATTGAAGACCCTTTTGCAGGTGCTTGTCAGTTGAAAGCACGGCTTCATTCTGACCAACTCTCATTATAAACTCATCATTGCTAGTACCCCTTGATATGTTACCATTGTCAGTAAAATTTTGCACACCTAACTTTTTAGAGCCACAATCAGCTTCCTTCCTTTTAGAGAGTGTAAAATGTCCAATGGATACAGATAATGATGGGTCAGAAGTGGATGGTCCTATATCTGATGATAGTGATGATAGGTTATTCCCGTCCGAAAAATGCTCTTGACCAGCATTCTTATTCCGCAGAGAGAGATGTTTTCTCTGCTTGTGTTTCTTCGTTTGCAGGCGAAAGGCCGCACCAAATATGATGTTAGAGCTGAGTTGCATGTTGGCAACCTGACACCTGAAGGGCCTGCTTTTCACTTTGTGTAGGGACTTTTTCTTATTTGCTTTCCTGATCGACAAGTATTCAGAGGTGACTGGTAGCCCAGATAATGATTCAGATTCAATGCTTATCGTTCTCTGCCTAATATCATGAGCTTCTGTAGCAACTGAATCACAACGCTTCCCATGAGAACATCCAACCTAGATATATAATATTGTTAGTCTACTCTGGAGAAGAGAACGAAAACATGACTTCAGCATAAAAATGATTTGTGAAACCCAATGCATGAAGACAAGGCTTCTACCTGACTCCCTTTAATGCTGATTTGCTTTGTTGACTTCACACAGCTAATTTTCTTTGATGCTTCCTCAGGTGTTTCCAGGGACATAGCCTTGCCGTCACACTGAAACTGTAAAAAAGAGGGTATAAAGAGGGTAAGCAAGGACATAACAGTGTCTGCAAGAAAAGAGGGAAATTTGTGTTGAGTAAAGAATAAAAGGAAAGACAGTCATGTCATACTCGTCTAATACGACCAATTACCGTTTCTGATTTAGTGTCACTTGTATTGCACACATTTCCAGATACTGCAAATGCACTGCTATTTGATGGCTTGATGACTGGGTTGCTTAGATCTTCCTTGCCACTTGTGTCCTGATTGGATGGTATGACAACAGAATCACTCAATTCTTTCTTGTCAATAGAATCCAGGTGTCCATTGCAGTCAGATGGTACCATACTAGATTCATTCAAATCCTTATGGAGACAGCTGCCCATATTGTAGACAGCTGAAGAAACTTCACGTGCTAGATGGTATCCCGCTATTGTATTCACACCAGAAAAGCCCTTTACTGAATCCTTAGCTGATGGAACTACCAATAAAGATTCTGACGAAGGAGACGAGCACTCAATAGCCATTGAGCCATTTACTTTTTGAAAAGAGCTCTCTATCATTGGAGTCTTCTTCGTAGTATTGGTGTTTAGTGAATCTCTATGTGCTACAGTTTTCGAAATTGCTACCTTTCCCAAGGCATTCATGACCACATTTTCTTTCTGGACGACATCAGGTTTCTTGGAAGCAAAATTTCTCCTATCCCTAACATAAAATAACATGTATGCCTTCTGCTGAAGAACTTTCCTTTCATTAACCTGGAAAACCTGTTAAATGCCATAGTTACTCAATGAGAAAGTCATTGAGTGGAACAGAAAAGGTCTCATAAAACGTAATATTCACAAGCTGGAGAAGATTCTAAACCATTATGTATCATGGATAAAAATGAAGCTGATCAAGACATGAATGTAACTTGAACGAACATAAATATTGGATAAAACAGCAAATATTATTTTCTTTTACCTGATTGTCATCAAGAGAATACCACATGCCACTTGATGTGCGAACAAAGCAGTAGTAGTGGCCAGAATGAGTACTCCAACCAGCATGAACCAGAACACCATATAGTGTGTATTTTAGATCCCCATCCTGCAATGTATTGGAAGAATAATTATTAAATTGAAGAGAACAAGGAAAGTAAACTCAAGCAACTAACGGGTGTCAAGCAGGATGTCAAATAGGTACCACCAGACATGATGGATTTATTTAGCTAGAGGACAGTATATTTACTGGAAACACTTATTTTGCATTCATTACAGAAACCTGAAACACTAGGATGGTTTTTATTACCAGATGAACACAAGTATTACTAAAAGAAGTCAATTTGTATTTCAGCTACAAGCAATGGTAGAATATTGACTCAAAACAGCCTATTCGAATCCAAATTTTAACCCAAAGTTCCAAAGTGTATTAACAAAATCATACTTACAGCTTTTCAGCACAAGTCACCGTTCAACAACAAACTAGACCTTAACTCCAATAAATTTGTAGCTTATAGTTTACATGAATCCCTCTCCATCCAATCCACAGCCTCATTTACGTAAAAAATCCCAGAAATCATCATTCGGGAATGTAATAGGACAAGTCCAGCAAGCTAGCCGATGTCCATAGCTGTCACTTCCTCAGATTCTGGAACCCTCTATCAGGTTTATATTTTGCTACCATATCAGATTGTGTTAAGTTTGGTCTTTCTCAGCCACTTCTTAATATTCTTATTGGGATGTGTCACTCTTACAAAAGAAAGCTTCGTTAGAATGAAGCCTCGACGTGAGGCACACCTCAATACATAAACTCTGGGCACGTTTTAGAACACTACTGTTCTGTATGACTTCCCTTTTACCATACCATTTCCAATCACATGAAATCTCTTATGTACTTCTCCATTTCATCAACCCCAATGCAATCATATGTTTAATAAAATTTTAGAATGCATGTAGTTAATTTTATTCTCAAAAACTGATGCCGAAGCAATGAGAACACACCAAGAACGTGTAAACCAAGTTAAATTTGAGAGGATGGCCAAAAAAGCCCAGAGCTACTGTTCAGGAGACATAACACTAAGTGTTTCCACCCCATATTCCATTCTTCCATTTTACTTTTGAACTCTGAAATTCTACGGACGTCATCGTTTCTCCAAATTTTTCAGTCGATGAACTCTGAGTATCTTGGTGGAGATTAAATCACATATCCAAAGTACATGACTGAAGAAATTTTTACTAAGGTCACATGAATCAAATAAAAATTGGAATCTCGAATAACTAACTACATAGAACTTACATAGGGACCAGTTACGAAAGGTTTCAAGTCCAAAGTAGGGCCAAACTCAATTTTCTTGTCAATTTTTTGACCTGGTACATGTGAACCAAACCGCTTCAAGTGAATTGTGAGGACTTTGGGTGCCTTATAAATTGTCAGCTGCTTGAGAGCCTTAACTTTCTGTTTGCATTTCTCACACTGGTACTGCCTTGCACCTCCATCTAACTGCTCTTTAACCATGAAATGAGCAAGTGCCTTGTATAATGAGTCTGCCTTCATAATTTCTAGACTAAGATCTAAGAATGGATCAAATTTGTCCGAGCAATAAGAACACTGCATGCATTTAACCTGAAAAATGCAACAAATAACATCAGCAATAAAACAAGAAAAACAAACATCCTTAACATTTTTGCGTAGAATCCAAATAGCCGTTTTCTTTCAATTAATCCCACATTCATGTTTCTAAGTATATCCAAACAATAAAAATTTCTCCAGTTCTAAAAGACATGCACAAATTACCTGACTACGTAAGCAACCACCAAATATCTTGTGGACTAAACTTTTCTCATAAGCATTAGGTGATTCACTTGGCACTCCTGAAGGTAGGCAGCATTTGTGCATGGATTCTAGCAAATTCACCATGTATTCATGAGCGTCTTCTTGTCTGGCATTTCGGAAGTTCCGTGATATGCCTAATGTCGTGTCAAGGATTCTAACTTCCAAAAGAAAGACAAACGTGCCACCCTCCATGAGTCAGCAATTGAGAGTATGTTACTTGCACTATGCAATAATGAGAATAACTTGATATTTTGCAAATTTCAAAATGGAAAATATATATTTTCCGAGTGTATAAAAACATAATTATTTGCATCATCTAAAATCAATTAATACCTTGATAAGTAGAACAGAGAGAAGGGACGAGACAAAAGTTTGAGGAAAAAGATTACATGGACAGCTGAAGAGTCTATATTGTGACTAAATAAAATTTTCCATGAACACACGATAACCAAGAAACTTAAATTAATTTATATCAAACGTGAAGGAGAAATCAGGAAAATTGAGAAGCAAATCACTAAAAAAATCAATGGAAGGGAAGAGAAAGCCATGGGTGGTCAACAATAGTGAGAGCATTTTCAGCAGATTGAAAACAGAAAAAAAAAAAATTAATGATTCATTATCAGGATACAACGCAAGTTTGAAACGAGATCTTTAGGCTCCAGTATTCTCCCGGTCGACTGTAGAGCACGGCTGACATGTTTCTGGATGGCACAAAGAGCACAAAAGCCAGCAGTCCGGCCTGCATAAATTAAGTGGCAAAGTCAGAATAAAGAATAAAACATAGTTCGAAATAAGATAATGAGCATATATTTTAGCACATATAGAGTCGGCACTGGAAAAGCATGCATCTAGAAAACTTAAAAATAAGAAGTCCAAATAGACTTCCCAACTCAATATGCATGCTACGTGTTCCAATATTTTGCAACTTAAATACATATGACAACTAAATGTTCTTTAGTTATCTTCCTTCGAGTTTTTTTTTATAAAAATAAAATAAAATCAGCAATGAGTTTTTTTTTTATAAGGTTAAAAAGGACAGGATTTAGCAATTAATTTGCAAGTAGGCTCCAGAATGAGCATGAGCATGAGAGAGAGAGAGAGACTCACAAGAAGTTTGGTGATTCCCGCTCTGTAGATATGCTGCTAATGGCTCCGTATAAGTCAGACATTGTAATACCGAATTGAGGAAACAGGTATTTCCAAGATTACGCAAGCCAGCACCCTGTAGTTACACATATGAGCCTCATAATTATGTCATCTGATTCTTCAAAAGCAAATTAACCCAGTATTGTCTTTATCATGCAGCATAAGGCCCAAATGTTGAGTTTATATTGATAACCAATAAAATTCAGAGAATATTTTCAAATGCCGGAGCAAATAGACAGAGATACAAGGAGGAAAAAGTAAGAGCACCTCATGCTGAAAAAAGGTAAGTCTATTGAGGGGAACCAACTTGAAGAATTCTGTAATGTGGAAACGCGAGCAGCAAACTTCCACTTTTCCAAATATATCCCAAGAAACCCACAATTCGTTTGGTGGATCTCAACTCCAAACTATTTTCGTAAGTGCATCAAAGTGGTCTCAAAACCCACAAATCCATACTAGATCATAATTAATAGCAAGGAAAATATACTTAAAAAAAATTACAGCCAGTGATGGGCAAACATATCGAACTCAACGTAAATGGAGGGAAAACTTCTTACCTATGCCACTCCTTAAAGAGCTCTGAATGCAAGAACTTCAGTTTAATCTTATTATTTTAGTGTCCCAACTAAGTTTTAATAGTAGCCTAAAGATATGGTAAAATCTTGTCTTTCTTCAATCAAAGATGTTGTCTCAATCTTGTTTAAGTGAGTTCTAGTAAAACTCAACTTTCATCATTTAGGCTTGAAGAATGATAATATGACACTGACTCTAGTCACTTACGCCATCCTTCAAACCACAATTTCCCTTTCATTCAGTAGAGACAAATGTTGAGAAATTTAAACAAGTGAAATTTCACCGTGATAAAATTATTACAAAGCTAGAATAAGTGAACCAAACAAGAATAGAAAAAAAAATGAAAGTAAAAGAAAATTGAAATGGTTACCCAAACTAAATCTGAAAGCATGGCATTCCAGATTAGGGTAATAACCAGGAAAAAGTTAAGAAGACATTGAAGAAAAATTCTTTCCTCCACCAAAAGAACAACAAATTTTAAGCCCAAGTGACAAATATAAATCAAATATAAAAAACATCAACAAAAAGAAAACTGACACAAATCTATTTACTAACACACGATAACATACTACTACATATAAGTCCAACCAAACTTCCAAAACCCCATAATTAATTATTGAAACAGAAAAGGTAGGACTTTTAAAGATTTCCACAAATTCTTTTTTTTTTTTTTTTTAAATGTGATGAACTTTCGTGAAGTTTAAGGACTTCTATAGATTTGTGTGGAATTAATATATCTTTCTTAGACTTCAATAGATTGAATTAATTTAATCAATGGCCACTCAACTCATCGAAATTTAAAAAGTTATTCTTTGTTCACTGAACTTTGCTATATGTTACTACTTACTCACTAAAATTTAAAAGAATATTCGTTGCTGACTCAAATTTAAAACAAAAGTTACCCATCAATCACCCATATCATTTTCATCAGTGTTACCTATAGCAAAGTTTAGTGACCAACGAGTAACTACATTCAAATTTAGGTAAGCAAACAAGTAATTTTCTAAATTTCGGTAAGCAAGTAGTAACATATAGCAAAATTCAGTGAGCAACGAGCAACTTTTTAAAGATCGGTGAGCAAGTAGTTATATATGACAAAGTTAAGTGACTATTGATTAAATCATCTCTACAAATTTTATTTTAAAACTTCATAGACTTTATAAAATTCAAATGATTTTTGAAGACTTTCATTTAGAATATAATTCACATGGTCTAGGCGACTTCCCACATAAGAGGTGGAGGTCCTATCACCACCATCCCCTTCCCATGTATAAAAATTATGTTTAATAGAAATTTTTTTTGAGTCACCTTAGTTAAATAAATAAATAATCAAAATACAATGTATATAAATAATATTTCAGAATTATCTGAAGACATTTTTATAAAATCTAATAAAATTTAATTACAAATGATCTTTTTAAAAAATTAAACAAAAAAAGAAAAAAATGTTTATAAGAATTTTTAATTACAATTTAATTTTTTTAGTAAAAAATCGAGAAAAACAATAAAAAGAGAGAGAGAACAGGAAAAGAGAATAAATATAATCTGTAGAAGAAAAATAATATAATTTTTTTTTATCACCACTTTACAGCTAATACTAGTTTCCTTTTCCGTTTGTCTCAAATTATAGGCCAAATAGTTATTTTTTAATTTTCTAATATGCCCCTATTTAATATACCTTTTATCAACAAATATAAGCTAATCTTATTTAAACCATTATTTAATCTATGGATACATTGGGAAAAATGTAAGAAAAATTATATTTTCGACAAAATTAATTACATTTTTTTAATCTACGTGAAAATAGAAACAAGCTTATCTTCATGGAATTGATGTTGTAAAAGGTAAGAGGGAGAAATATTAAAAGACGTATATATTAAAATATTCTTTAGTGAAAGTCACCTAGACTCTTGTAAATCTTGGAGGTGGATGAGGGACAAATTTTAAAATTTTATTTTTATATTTTTTGCTTAAAAGTTAGTGCACTAATATTTATAAAAATCGTTAAAATCATTAATATTTTGGTTATCACGTGACTTGTAAAGATTTTAAAAAAAATTAATTGAATATACCAAGATTTTTAAAAACACAACAATACTTTATAGTTTAAAATGTCTAAATTGAATCCCTAAATTTTTTGAATCATTAAAATCTTTTAAGTCCCAATTAAATATGCCCCTTAAAAACACAACAAAAAAATAAAATATAAAAAAGCAGGAATTTCAGCTAGAGAAGACCATAAATAAAAAAAATCTAACAAGAAACAATTGGCAATAATTGATATACACACACGCATTGATTATATTTCTATGTGAAAGTAAAAGGACAAGTTTAAACACTGCACGAGAACTCACAATTCTCCTGAAAGTAATTCCAAAGCTGAGCTCCGGATCTAAACCGCTTTCAAGAAGCTCCGACCGGCCACCCTTCTTGCCGGATAATAACGCAGTCTGAGGCTCCGAATTAAACCCATTTAAAGAGCCCGGGTTCAAAGTCACCAGCTTAAACCCATTACTATTGCTATTACTGAATCCATTAAATGACTTCCTCGCCATATGAAACTCGATTTTCCGATGGAAAATCGCCGACTCGTCCTTATTCGGATCCAGTTCGGACAGAATCACTGAATCCATAAACAAGATGTTGTATCAAAATGGACTGAAATGAATATATATATATATATATATATATATATATATATATACGCTCTTGTGTTCTGTAGGTTTTCACAAACTGATCACACTGGCGTGACTGAAAGATGAGAATAGAGCGTTTTCGGCTATGGACAGAGAGAGAACAGAGCTTTAAAACCCTAATCAGTGTATGGTGAAACTGCGCGCTCATATTACCGTTTCCAAGTGCAATTATTACCTGTATAAGATTTTCGTTAAGAGTTAATTTCGCAAGTGGTCCTTGACGTTCGAGAAACATTCCAAATTGGTTTGTGAAGTATTTTTTGATCGATTTAGTCCTGTATAAGATTTACGTTAAGAGATAATTTCGCAAGTGGTCCTTGACGTTCGAGAAACATTCCAAATTGGTTTGTAAAGTATTTTTTGATCGATTTAGTCCTTATGGTTTTAAATAATATACATAATAGATCAGGTGTCGATCTTATTAATGTCACACACGATGAAGCATTCGTTAAACCTTGATATGGACTATTAATCTTTATGACAACTTATTCCTTCCAGTTGAATTTTTGTTTCAGCTACGTGATCTTTTTATTGACTCTCTTCTAATAATTGGATTTTATTTTGAATATATGTACGATAGCCATTAGAAAATACTGGGCGCGACGCCGAGATTTCGATCTAATAAGGAAAGTACGAATAGTACTTTTGAGATTATAATTTTTGGAATATGTTTTTTTGAAGGACGTGTGGTTAAAAAGAATAAACATTTTTGAATCTATATGTAATATTATTTTATTGAAGAATGTGTGGTTAATAAAAAGAGATAGAAAAATGAATTATAATTTTAATGGGGTCAAACGGAAGCAATTTTCAAGCAAGATCAATACTATTGTAGATTGCATAAAAAATGTTGTTACATGTACTAAAGTAGATAATATTTATAAAAGTTCATCTCTAGAGCAACATGTCTCCTTGACTGGCCAAAAAAAAAAAGATATTGTCAAAAAAATTGCCTGAATACAGATATTCTCATAGATGGATCACAATTCAATATTTTTCTCTCATTCTCTCTCATTTCCAATCTTTTACACCTTCTGATATTTGTTTTATAGTCAAAATTCATTAGAAATAATATGTTTGAACCAAGTTGTCTCTTTAATAGGCAATAATGTCACGCATACCACTTTTCTGTTTGAATTAAACTTGTTTTGACACCTTTTCAACATCAACTCGCATGGATATGAGACCAATGTGGTTCTCATTTGCAATAAAAAGTGTATTAAGAAAATGTATCCCTCCCTCTGTGAGGGGGTCAGTTAGAAGGGGTTGACACCCCTTCTTAACATAGCAGAGTTGTTTCTGTTTACATGTTATTTGGATTGCAATCCATAAAATTCATTGAAGAAGATTTAAAGTAATTACATAAATATAATAAATTTTGTGATTCTTCACCAAATATAGAGATCAACTTCATCTAAATAGATCCTTTTTTTATGGATGACAAAAAAGCTCGCTGGTTCGGGCGGCTCGGGCTCGAATAGGGCCTGGCTCCACCGTAATAAATGTATTTTTTTATAAATTAATATTTAGTTATTATTTATAACACGTATAAATTGCACAAATTTTAAATACATTAGAAAAAATTATAGATTTATAACGACTCAAAAAAAAATACGAGCCAACTCGGCTCGGCCCGAGCCTTATTTTTTTACCGAGCTTTGAGTTTCCGCTCGTGGCTCGATTCGATTCTTTGACATTGCTACCTTTTTTACGATAAAAAAATTAAAATGCACCCCCGCCCCCCTATTGGGCCTACGATGAGGAGTTTTAACGGTGTCACGTTGAATTTGGAATACATGCTGCTAACAAATTGATCACTTATATAATCAAATTTATATTTAATAATTAAATAGATTATAAAAAAAATATTTCGATGATTAATTCAAATTTTTATTTGAAGCTCAATCACTCTCAAAGTTTATGTTAAAAAACGTGTACGGCAGAGATTCCAAATAGGGTGGGCGGTGGAGGATTTGTCATTTAGTTGTCTGCTCGCCGTATGGTGACAAATTGCAAATTTGCAACGGGTGGACACTTTTTTTTTATTTTGACGTAGGAACCCACATCCGTTATTCGTGAGTGCGCACTGGACAAAGCTCGCTCCATATGCAGTAGCCCGTAAATCACACAGGAGATGTAAACTACACTAGGCAAGCACGGTGCGACGAGCTCAACCGATGAAGTGTCGGCAGATGATTCCAACTCGTGACCTTCGATCTCCGCGTTTACCTTCTCCACCAACTCGGCCACTCTCGAAGGGGTGCAGTGGGTGGACACTTGTTAGAGAGTCAAATTTGTTATAGGCTTATTCTTTTTAGATAATAAGTCGAAATGTATGTACCTACTAAAAATAGTAAATCTTAATATAGATTTTTTGTGAATAAATTTTTAAAAAAAATTATATGTATTACCAGGAAGTAAAAAAATAAATAAATTATATTTTCATGTATAAAATTATTTTATTGAAAGAGTTTATGGTGGAAAATAAATTTTTAAAAAATGAATTTTTAAAACCTAGCATGGACTTCAATAAATTATGTCGTGTTTAGTTCAAAGACTCGACTCTTTATATCTCTACATAATACTTATATACATGCAAGCAAAATGCCAACTTACATAAATGTTAAAAATGAAAAATTCAAGTCAATCGAGAAAATAGTTTTCACTTTTTTTTTTAAGACGAAATTGCTCATCAATATTGCAAACTATTTTTAGGTGCAAGTCTCACAAGATGTAACGATCAACTTCTCGTGATGGTAGCGCTACAAATCTGAAGAACTACCAAATTACTAAGGGGCCGTTCTTTTCGTGTTTCAATTTTAAGTTTTGAATTCATTTTGTGTTTTGTGTTTTGAGTGTCCATTTTGAAATTTTTGAAAATGTGTTCTTTTTGGCATTTTGAAAAATTGTTTTGAAAACGCCCAAAATGCGTTTTGAAAATTTTGACTTACT
>CAIGRP010060435.1:0-15875 GCA_903798385.1 Fraxinus cuspidata | reverse complement strand
TTTAGATCAATATTGCATTTTGTTTGTAACTGTCGCCCATCGTTATGGCATCTTAGTACATTAGCAATGCCAATGGTTGATGTTGAATTTTATTATCCTTTGACTAATGAAAAAGTTATTTTGAAAAAAGATGTCATAAGTTGACAAGGCATTCTTGATTAATAGTAAATTAAGCTTATGTTTGAAATGGATTGAAATTTTAATTTTAATTTTAATTAAGTCGAAGTTAATAATTTTTAACTATATATTTTATAGGACTCACAACTTTACAATCATACATTTAGTTACCTTTTATCAAAATTTACTAAAAAATGTAATTTTAATCTCCACCGAACATGGACTAGATATTAATATCTTTTTCTTGAAACTGAACTCATGGAACTTCTATTTTTAGTACACGAGCTCCTAAAAGGGGCTGCTTAGAAAGGCTAGACGCGTGATTTTTATTTTCGTTGTTTTTTTTTTATCATAATAGAGTTTTGCAGTTGCTCTGAGCTTGAAATGAGAAAATATGGGAGTGAGTTGGAGTATGAAAAAATAACTCTTTAAAAGCATCTCCAATACAATAGTGTATTGTTAAAACAAGGTGTTACATAAGCATATAACATAATAATAATAACATCGAATCGTATTGAATACAAGTCTACATGTATTGTGTTAAAGTAATGTGATAGAAAAAAATAGAAATTGTCTAGAGTTTCTTCTAGAATCAAAAAGCTATATTAGAAAAGTTAACTCCGCAAAACAAATAATTTTTATGTAGATTTATATTTTCTATGCAAATTTAGATGTGATATGTTTTATTTTAAAAAGTAAAAATACTAGGACAATATTATTGAGTTGTAAATATAATTAGTTATGCCTCGTTCCACGAGACTAGCCACATGATAGCCAATTAAAAAATAGCAAAAAGCCATAAGACCTACACTCTACATCATTTTATTTACCTAACCTAACTGAGGCCATCAACAAAGGGGAGTCGAAGTGAATAAGCACCTCAGCCAAAGTGGCATATAGAGGCCAAGTCTTTCTAAGCGAGGTGCCAAAGCTGCTGCATCACATTTTCGAAAACAATGAACATTTGTTCCACAACGTATCTTCCGTAGCATTATTCTATACGTTGATTTGACATGTCTACAGCTAGCCCTTCTCAATCAACTTTTCAATTGACTTTTTAGATGGCAGAACTAGAATATAGGGCAACCACTTTTCAATGAACTTGACACATGAACAGAAGTGAAGCTGGAATACGTTGATCACATTATCCAGCCGAAAAATCAACATCAACAAAATTCACTGGAGATCGATTTCAAATTTATTAAACAATAATACAATGTTGTTGAAAATCTTTCAATTTGTCTACAACCTAAATAGCAATTCATATAATGTATCGAAGATCTTCTAACTTTCATTGGTTTGTCACATTCTTATATTAATAGATTTTTTTGTATAAAATCACATGCAAGGGCAAAAATGCTTTCAAAATTGAAGTTTGAAGAGTTGCATGCCAAGTTATGACTAATTTGCAACCTACCAAGTTGGAGTTCACTTTACCCTCTCAAACAGTTTTATTAAGGCAAGCCTCTCTTTATTTCCTCAACTCAACTCGAGTAGCTACTCGTCGAAATTCTTTTTCCACATAACCTTTTTTTTGTTATATTTTTCTCAAATTTTGTAAACTTTCTCTACATGTCGGACCGCATTCGGCTCAGTTCTCGTATAATCTAACTTGTCAACGCTCATCTTATTTTTGTTTTCATTGATATGTTATCTTTTACAAAATTAATCATTCTCAAAAGTGAGGACCATTAGTTCTTGTTTTATAAAATTTTGTTAAAGTAAATTTCACTTGATCAAATTTTAATTTTAAACATATATTTTATTGGACTAATAATTTTTTTTATCGAATTTTTAATTATATATTTAATTATTTTTTATCAAAAACTTTGTCAAACAACCAATTTCATACTCCATTGTTTCTTGGGCGCTCCCAACAATAAAAAAGTGGAAATTACATGGATTCAGAGGTTTGGAGATTAAATTTCATAAATCATAGGTTATATTTTTTTAATTCAAAAGTCAGATGTTTTGTTAAATAACTAATAAATATAAATTAAATATATTTTCTAAATATAAATACCATGTTTTTTTTGGAGAGAGAGAGAGAGAAAAGAGATACACATCAAACTGGTGAGAGAATCCATAATTAACTCTCTAATTACGTGAGAGTTGAAGAACCCTCTCACGCTAAATCTCCTACTCTTCCACAACTTCACGTTCATCTTCTCCATAAAAAAAAAATTCTCCATTTGCATATTCCTATTTTATCATATTCTAAATATGGTTTTTTACATTCATTGATTTTTTCCTTTGACAATACCCAACCGAGGAAATTGTTTTAACAAGGAGCATTGATCTGAAATCTCATATGAAGATTGATGAGAAATATAGAAGAAAAGCAGAGAAAAGAAAAAGCACAAAGGTACACAAATATTCGAGACTCGAAACAAGTCATAGAACCTCCCTAAAATGTAAAGACCTTGTTCTCAAAAGGTAAATCAATAATGTAATTGATTTAGTTAGTGGGCAATTTGTATATGAAATTTATTGGGTGTTTATGATTTGGATAGTCACAGATTTTTTAAAAATTTGTGATTTCATTTTCAAAAGAAAAATGCAATTTGAAGTGTTGTGACCCTATAAAATATATGTACAATCAAGGCTATACAATTTTTGTGACCATTTTTGTGCTTTTTATGACTAGTTGTGTCTTGTGAGTTATGGTCAAAATGTGACCAATTTTGCAATTAAAAACGCATTTTACTACTTTTATGTGACCCATTATGTTTTTGTGATATGTCTATAGTATGTGACGAATCATGTGGATGTAATATATTTATCTTTGCATATAATTTATTACCTTATTTATGTGTGACTTGTGTAGAGTCTGTAATTAAATACTTGTATGTGACCTGCGTATTGTATGACATGAATGCATCTACAAGTATCAAATATTGATTATTGTTTGTTATTTTTGTCTTCTATTGCAGAAATATAAGTATATTATACCGGAAGCTTTATTGTTTCCCGATAAAATTACTACAGATGCAACAAAAATGTACTATCAAATTTTACATCAAAGTTCAAAAAACAAATCCTAGTTGATACATACTTCTCCTATTATGTTGATTGTCATGAGATAGTTGTTTAACCTCAACTAATACATTATTTTCTAATGCGGGATGTATAGCAACCGAATATGAAAGAGATGTGGTTCAAGGTGGGATATAGCCCCCAAATGATTTTGATGCTACTAGAGCTTAGTTGGAAATAGTTGCACTGTTCTATTAACACTGCAAAATCAAGAAGGCCACCAAAGGGGGAAGAGAAAAAAGTCGAGGGGGTATAGTTATAGATTAAATTTTGATGTTGTGTATGATAATTGATGTTACTATGTATAGAAGGGAACTTTGTACTTCTCATTTTGTAATAGAAGAATATGTTTGCAGTTTTATAAATGTTCATTTCATTATTCTTGTTCATGTAGTTGTTCAATCTGATTTTCATAGGTTATGCCTGTTGCATTTCATTTAATTATTTAGAATTTGTATACAGATCCTTCTTTTGAGGTCACATATTTATTTTCAAGTTACATATCAAGTATTGTTTACAAGTCTCAGCTAAGTTTCTTATTCTCAAGTCTATGTGAAAAAGAGTACTTATTATACTGTATAGAGGCGACTGCTTATTTCATTCAAGTCATAGGTCATCTTCTGGAGTCATATGAAAATGTTTTTATGTCACATATACTTAATACGAAGTCGCCGATTGTTATTGTCAAATTACATCTCATTTTGTTCTAATATATATCTCATTTTCTGTTAGTCACGGGCTATTTTATCAAATCACATATCACGTATTGTTTCCAGGTCACAGCTTATATTCTTGTACTCACATGTCACAATTTTCAAGTCACATGTCATCGGTTGAAATCACATGACATTGGGTATAGGTCAAAGAATTGTGATTTGATGTCACATACCTATTTTTGAGAAGTAACACATCTAGTAATGTCTACACGTAATGGATTATAAATTTATAATCACAGTTCATTATTCTCACGTAACACATTAAGTATTAATTAATGTATACTTGTTACATATTATTTCCAAATCAGATTTGAAGTCACTGAATGAGTCACAGCCAATAAAATATTGTGAATAGGTCACAGATCAAAATTATAGACGTAAAAAAATACAAATTCATGTCCAGAATAAATATTAGCTTTCACATGTGATTTGTCATAGGTCACATCCAATATCAGGTCATAGACCCGTTCTTAAAGCTATAGATCACATATCACTAATCACATTTGGTTGTACATTGATACCAAAGCACATCTTCATATTCACAAGTCACATATACAATTCCATAGTTCACCTATCTTGTTAAATAGATATCAGTTAGCTAGTTTCAATTCATTTACTCATTTGCACAACTTACAGATAAACATCTCAAGTCACATTTTGAATGAATATTATTTAAACAAATAATATGTATAGTTACATGATATACCAAACACTATCTACAACCAACAATTGAAACAATAAAGAAAACATCGAAAATAAATGTTATAACAACGGATAATGTGTATCATAAGTTGACATCGTATTACTTGCTTTATAACTATGATTTGTTTTGACTTAACGTAACCAAAATGTTGCATGTCCTATGATTGTGACCACATACCCATTTCAGTCAATTTTCACAAAAAATGCAGGTCACATATTCGCAATACATGCCACATAATGAAGTAATGTATGCAACATTACCTTTATAAAAAGGCCATGACATGAAATATACAGGTCACAGTTTCGTATTACAAGTCACTTGAATAAGATTATTGGTTACCATCATTTTATACAATATCGTCAATCAAATGGTTTAGATGTAAGTCACAATACAAATACAGAATCACATATATTGAATACACATAAAATTACACATTTCCAAAAATTCAATATCATGTGCAAATGATCGATTACATGAACTCTTCGAATATCACAATTACAAATACAATTCACATGCAATCTAAGTTACAAACATAAATTTCGGACATAAAGCATGGCATACCAATTCGATTTTGATGATGGTTCAATATCAGTCACAATGACTACTGAAGATTCAACACCGACTAAGATATTCAAAAATTGTAAAATGTCAAATTGGATGTCAAGTCATGTACCAATTGTGACTATGACAACGTTCAGAAACAAAATCGAATCAATTAGATAGTAATTCAATTATGAAAATCTGAAATTTTATCCTCAATCATCAATAAATATCGTTTTATGACAATATTCTTCCATTTCCGACTTGAAACCTTCGACTATTATCAATTTTTGAGATATCGATGACTGTAGATTATAACTGGATACATTTATGAGGATTATGTCTTCTGTTGCGTGAATAATTGTGTGGTTTAGGTATGTACATATGTGTTTTAGGGAGTCGAATCATGGATGGAAACTGGATGCTTGATTTTAGAGATTGAATTGTAATGGAATCCTCTCTCTCTCTAAGCTGTACCAACAACTAGAAAGACAGTTCGGTCCGGTCTAGATTCCTCTCTACGTTTATGATTTGGCCTCTAAAAATGAAAAATAAAAAAATACAAATGGAAAGTGTGACTAGGCATGTTCAAACTACAGTTGAAAAGACAATGGAAAACTCCAAGTCAATCAGACTCTCAGATTTAGGAGAAAAGTCATTTGTAAATCAAAAGTGTACATTATCTTTGACATTACTTGAGTTGGCAAGATTTAATTGGCCCTTGTTTGTTTGACATTATTTTAATATAAAAATGATTTTTTGGACCTTTTTATTTTTTCAAATTTGTGGGTCCCAACCTGAGAGAGATTGGTCAAAATGGCAGTTGAATCCCTCCTCAACTATCACAATTCTACTTAAAATGCCAAACATATAGGAGCTTGGTAAAAAAATTGTTTATTTTTTTAACTTTCAATAGTTTGTTGTCACTTGACATGTTATAAAAAATAATGTAAAATAAGAATATATTATAAAAAATAATGTAAAATAAGAGGTAGCAGGTTTAGTGCAAAGAGTTGAAAAATAGTGTGCCATACTCTGCAGCGGAAATCAAGGACAGAAAGTTTTCTTTATCAGCATACGCACAGACCACAGAGTTTTCTCTTGGACTTTTGTGTAAAAGTCCACGTTCCACACAACTCCAAAGGACTGCAGTCCCTTTTCATTTTTCTTCACAACACAGTACTTTCTAATTATTAATGTAGCTCTGTAATGTTAAAAAGAGTTTTTGGGATTCTACTTTTCTTGACAATAAAAAAGTTTTTTAGCTAAAAACTCTCAAATTATGAGTGTAGTAAGTTTGCTTTCCTATCTTGAATCTCTTTTCTGGGATTCTACAATTTCTGTACATAAATTAATGTTAAAATGAACTTAGCGTTTGATGGGTATTGGGTTGTGGGTTTCAGGAATATAGCTGGAAGAGTGGGCAGATTCCGGCATTTGGTGACTGGGATAAGGCTAATGAGCTTCCAATTACTCAGTATTTCGAGTGTGCAAGGCAGGCGGGGCTGATGCGCTGCAGCTGCTCGGCGGAATGCATTTCGTATGGAGGTTCTTCTTGGGACTGCGCCGCCACTGATCTTTACTCTGCTGAGTATGAGAAACCTCCGTTTCGGGCTGTTTATGGTGTTCCTCCACGAAAGGTCTTTCTTCCCAATATATTTCCTGGCTAAAGCATATAAGATTCATAATTTTATCAAGATCTATAACCCCTTGCCACCACTTTTCAACTCCACTCTTTATCTTAAGAAGGTAGAATAAAAATTCTCTTGAAGATTATTTTTAAACATTGACTGTTTAAAATACTCTTGAAAATAGAGAATCATAATATTTCCTAATTAATGATGTCAACGTACTTCTTTACCCGAGCTCAGACCGTATATGAAAGATGTAGTTGGAGTTTGTTGCTTAGAATTTAGTTTATGGAATATATTGTGTTGAATCTTTTGGCATGAAATTATGGCATTCTTCGTTAAATTTACGACTCACTTTCATTCCCTGTGTACGGACGACTTTTCAGCAAGAATTATTCTGTTTCTGATGTCAAATTTGTGGTTTTTAACATTCTGATTCCTGAGGTAAATGTATAGATAAGAGAAAAAAAAAAAGTTATCTCTTTTACATTGAAAATTAGACGCAGCTCCCCAAAACTTCGGTTTTAAGTTTAATGATAATTGTCGCGAAGTTGATGCATCAGGCCATTTTGTGTCATTTTGTACCTTTTCCTGACGAGCTGAATGGAAAAAATCGAATCTTCATTGAACCATGTATTCCTGAAAGTTGGTGCCAATGAATGACATTGCAGAATAGGGGAAATACCAAGCGCTATGCAGATGTCACTGAAAAGAGAAAGCAAGTTAAGGCGCGGGAGGCAATGGAGCAGCAGAGTAGTCAGACTTTGTCTCAGAAGCATATTACCGAGTCTGCAGAATTTATCCCTCGACAATCCATAATTACTTCTGCAAAACCAGTGGACGAAGATCTTTACAAAATCCCTCCTCATCTTCTTCAGAAGACCAAGCGCGTAAGTCCTATCTATTTTGTTCTTATCCCTACTTTAAATTTTTATATAAACAGATACAAAATCAATGATCACATCCTCGTATACATACTTATGTGCCTATTTGCTTGAATGCAGAAGAAAATGTTGGGATTCTTTTCCCGGTGCATTGCTCCCCCTTGTGCAACATGAGTTCCAACTGCAAGAAATCGTATTGAAAAATCTGTATATGATTTTGGAGTCAGACAGAATGGATAAGTCATTTTTGTATATTTGCAAATCTTATGGATGCATTCAGTACGAATAGCAGGATAGGGACCTTGATCAAGAAAAAATAGACTTCTATTGGCATCTTACTGAATTTAATTTATCATGGTATCAACTGCAGTTAGTTTAGGTAGACTAGTCTTATATTTCCATCGGTCTAGTTGTCTCGATGAATATATTTACTAATTGACCAAGCTCACTCATACGTTGGTATAATTTAAAAATTTCAACGAACTGTAGATGACAAATTGTGTGAGAATCTAAATGACCTTCATAGAAGCAGGGGCGGACCCAAAAAAGGTCAAAAAAACAACATTATATTAAAAATGAAATACCATCCAATTATTCTTTACGAGTTTTCATACTTTTATATCTTTGTACAATTACTTCATTATCAATTTGTAAGAATATATCTTTTTTCACATAAAATGAAACAACTTCCATGAAATTCTGATTTTCTTCATCTTGTAGCTCTTCAAATTTTCTTTGCTGAAAATTGGGTTTCACTTTTTTCAGGATTGGCCATTTGGGTGGGGTAAATCATGGGAAAGGGTTTGTGGTTAATAAGACTATCTTATAAGATTGGCCCATTTCAATTTATTTATTTATTTTAAACTTGGGCTACTAACTTATATTGTTAAATGGGAGTGGTCCAAAGTTCAGTGCTATGCAGACATCTGTTGGGCTTTCATTGGGTCCGCCCCTGCATAAAAGCCTGAAATGGACAAGAATTCCACTCAAAAACAATTTTATTCATCCTTTTCAAAAGTATACAAAAATATTCAGGAATATTGTGCATGAACCACCAAGAAGTTGGTGTGGGTGCTAAATTTGTAGAGAGCTTTAAGAAAAATCAATTTTAAGTATTGTTTGAAATAAAAGTAAATCTATTCAGCCTCTCAAGAATGCCATTACTTTCCTTTTAGCCCTTGAAGTCCCTGCTTGTGCAACGTTACATAGTGTTTCACGAGCACTTTCAACTGCCCAGATCTCCCTCAGCTTCTTTGTGACTATAGTGACTGTCCTAACAGACATGGCCCTGACCATATTTTTCACAACAGTGCATAAACTTAAAATTAGTGCAGCAGCATTCTTTTCTGCCAATGGATGCCCTTCTTCCACAAGGATGATCAGCGCCTGATATCCCAATAACGTGTTTATTTGATTTGAGGGTTGATAATACCAACATGGCTGCCGATGCATTGATCGTTGTTTCAATGCTTTCGGTTCTCAAAGATTCGATAAGAAAGGAATGGCCAATGTTGTTTCGGTGAGTAATTTAATTTATACTAAAAATCAAGAATATTACAAGGACCAAAATGTAATTTTTAAAATTACAATTGGGGTACACATTCACTCTCACGTGTCGGGAAGAAATTATATTTTTTCTTCCTAATTTTTTTTTTTTTTAAATTCTAGGGATGACATGTGTGCCCACACTCGCCCAAGGTTTTGTGTGAGTTACACGAACCACCTTACATGCGATTTTCCGTCAATTTTTTTCTTTTGTTTCACTAATTTCAATGTTCTGAGTTCAATGGTGTGGTTAAATTTCAGAATTTTGTACAACGCAATGTCTAGGACAATAATACAATGGACATAGAGAAGGGGAAAAAGTTATGTTCTTTTTCTTCAAATTTTTTAGAATTTTTAGTTCACCGAATTTGACCTAAACTTCAAAATATTATTGCTTCTTCATTTGAAGTTTGAATTCAGAGTTCTTTATATCGTTGAAAAGTTCATGGGAAGATCTTACCACCATACCCATCATATTGTACGAGAATCAATGAACAAGTAGTTTTTCAACGTTTTTGCAAATTCGAGTAGGATTTTAATTTTTTTCCCAAATGCAAAAACAGAAATTGTTGAAATTTTGCAGATGAACTATACTTCATATGAGATACATAATTTCAAAATGTTTTTAGTGTTAAATATGTATATTAAAGGATGTCATGAAACCCCATCAAAGACTACATAAGGTTGCACACCTGAAGATACAAGATTCGTAACATAATTTAATCATGTAAAGGTATATTTAGACATGAAATATTGCAATGAATTAAACCTTAAGAGCTCTAATACAAACAAAAGACACCGGAACATGCTTGAACATAGTTCGGTTCAAGAATTCTTCTGGAAAAGGAGAATTTTTAAGATTTTCATGGTTGAATCACTTTCTTGCTCCATGTCCCAAAATTTATATTTTCTTACACTCTTATGGTTCAATCTCGATCACAATAGAAGGTGGTTATTATCGATGATCTAACTCCCAAGATATGTGAATTTTTTTGACAAAAATATGTGGAAGTTACTAGTTTAACCCTAAAATTAATAGAATTCCGCATTATTCACTTATTATGTGATTTTACAACTCTTTTGTAGCAATTCTATTCTTTAACAATAATCCTTTTGTTTAAAGAATTGCCAATACAACTAAAAACCTAATAACTTCCTCCTTTGGCATTCTGTAAAAAACTATATAATACAAGTCAATGATGTAAAAACAAAACTAATTTGCCCAAACTTAAACTGAATGTCTATCTCTTTCATTTCTTGAAGCTTGTTTCCTGAAACCAATAATTCACATACCAAGTGTAAAAGTACGTGATATATGAAATATAATAATTGAAACAGACTATCATATTCTAGCTAGATTGATAAGCAATACTAATGTTAATCAAAATACCAACTCAAATATTAATATCACAAAATATCAAAATTTTAAAAGCTAAACATTCAAAAAAAAAAAAAAAAATCTCCAATTCAAAAAAAAATTTCCCCTTTCCCATAAAATAAACTAAAATCTAAATGCATCATCTCTCCCCTTTTTGTCACAAATGACGAAGGTAACAACAATATATAATAACTCAAAGATGCAGATGATAGCATATACAAGCATAATCAATGATCAGTAAACTTTCTCACATACTTAGTTCAAATCTAAATGGAGAAAATTATATAAGTGACTCGTGTGTATTAAGTGCCACTAATTCCTTGTGATCAAGACTCCAAATCTTAAAATTGTGATAAATGACTTGCTAAACATTAAAGTTAAATAAGTTCATTCTCCTACTAATGAAAGTCAAACCAATAATCCATATTAAGACCTATAAATAAAGCTCGATTTTCATGTATATTACTTTTTTCTTCCCCTTACTTTGAGCATATATACATTTTCACACAATTTATATTTTTCTTTTTAAACTCATTATTTTTCTCTTCAATTTTCCACATTTTATCTTTGGACTCTTCTCCATTAAGGGACTAAGATGACACTTGTAACGAGTTTAAAGTTGATGGCTCCAATTCAATTGACCTAGGGCATCAGGTTATGAGAAACTCATTGGGTTTAATTACTTGAGTCAAATATGTTTCGAAAAAGAGTATAAGAAAATATTTTTATTTTATTTTAGGGGATATACTCGAGCTTAGGTCTACTAAATTTAGATTCATCCATGTTCAAGGTCACCTTACCAACAGATGACAGTGATCCCAAATCTCACACACGCTTTCAAGACTTATTCACATGATCATAGTATGTGTAGTGCAGATGATACATGAAGAAACATATACTAAGTACTCCACATCAACTTAAACAAGGTAATGAAAAATATGCTACAACACATCAATTAAACTCATACTTAGTCACAATACACATATTCAAGTAAATCATATATCATGCTGTAGTAAATAATTTCCCTTTAATTTATTTTATTTATTTTTCAATTTTTTTATTTAAAAAAAATCAACCAACCTAAAAAGTATAATATATATATAAAAAAAAAAAGAAATAAATGCAATAGCGAATGAATCACCATTAATAAGTATAAGTATACATCAAAATTACCTAATCAATTTGGTATACAAACGCTCTTACCTTTAAGAGCAGCGTAATCAATTTCTAATTTTTTCAGATAACTCTTTTTCACTCAAACCGACTAGTGGAAGACTTATCCCGATTCAAATTTGTCATAAACTTTGTCACATGACTCATTTGATTAGTAAGGAAGTCAATTAGGCTATCAAAATCCTGATTTCTAACTCTAATGAAATTCTGATTTCTATTTCTATTTAGAAATTTACGACACCAACCAAGGTCTTAAATGTCCTAACTCACCACAATTGAAACAGGTAGGGATAAACCTATATCCAAATTTATGTGGTCGTTGATATTTATTCTTAGGTTGGTAGGTCCCACGCTATCTAGTAAGCCTTTGTCCTACGATATCCTTGTTCTTGAGTTTAGGATTAGGAATATATGTAGGTTGGTTGATTAGAGAAAGCAAGAAGTTCAGATTTGAAATATTCAAGTTCGCTCACAAGGTTCTTAACCTATAATTCTAATTTCTCATTCTTAACGGTTAGCTCACTAACTCTCTTAGATGACTTATCAAGTTCACCTCTAAGATTTTAATCTTAGACTCTAGGGATTGATTTACAGTTTCTAATTTGTTGGGCATAAGGTAGACTCTTGAAGGTCAGCTACAAGTTTCTCTCTAACTAACTTTCTACAAGTTCATTGACCTTCTTAAGCACATTTTTTTTTCCACCTTCTTAATTTTAGGACTCTCTTCAAATAATGTTTGATAAGCCTCTCGAATCTTATCCTCTTCTTCAGAATCTTCCTCAGATTGTTCACCACTATCTACATCCTCAATCTTCTCACTGTCCTTATCAAATTCACTTTTAATCCTAGCAATAAAGGCCATAAACTTCCCACTCTCTTCATGTGTAGACATCTCACTTTGATTATCCGAGATAGACTCGTCATTAATGAGAGTTGTATTCATAGCTTTACCTTAATTTCTCTTACCATTAAGGTAGTCACTTCTATAGTGGCCAAAACCTTGACACTTACGACATCTCACAAATTTAGATTTCTTTCTAGACTCATTGGAATCACCTCTGTCTCTCTTTAGTCTTCTTCTTATTTCTAAACATATTTTGAAAATTCTTAACAAAGTATGCTATTTCCTCATCATTAATTGATTCCAAATCATATGAATCATATTCTTCTTCCATAACCGTGTTCAAAGCTATACACTTGTTCTTCTTAGGTTGAGATATGGTGAGTTCATAAATTTGGAGATATCCAACCAATTCTTCAATCTTAACAGTATCTAGATCCTTGCTCTCCTCGATAGCCATAACTTTAGGCCTAAATCTTTTAAGTAATGATCTCAGGATTTTTCTAACAATCTTAGACTCAGAGCTTTTCTTACCTAGGTCAAAACTTGAATTAACTTTGTCATTCAAGCTTACATAGAAGTCATCGAAGGTATCATCATTCTTCATCCTAATTTTTTCAAACCTAGTGGTCAACATCTGNTACCTAGGTCAAAACTTGAATTAATTTTGTCATTCAAGCTTACATAGAAGTCATCGAAGGTATCATCATTCTTCATCCTAATTTTTTCAAACCTAGTGGTCAACATCTGTAACTTAGAATTCTTAACAGCCCGAGTTCCCTCATTTGTGGTCTGTAAAATATTCCAAACTTTTTTAGTAACCTCATACATAAACACATACCTAAATTCTTCAGGTGATATGACCATGAATAGAGCATGAATCCCTTTACTATTCCAATTACACTCATCTAAATCTTTCTTACACCAAGTTGAAATATTAGTAGGGGTAATTACACCTGCAACTATGGTAGATGGGGCAGTCCAACTATTCACTATGCTCAACGAAATACGCTCATCCATCGATTTCAAGAAAACTCTCATTCTAACTTTCCAATTGACATAGTTACTGTCATCAAAATATGACGGAATGGACAATGAACTACCCATCTAGAAAACTATGAATCGAATTTGGGCTCTAATACCATTTGAAAGTTACTAGTCCAACCATAAAATCACCTAATAGGTGAATAACGCAACAAGTCATTTTTTAATTATTCTAGATGTTTAGTCAATCAACAAATTATCTTATGTTAAATTATCGCAATAGATAATTAAAGTAGTAAATAACATAAGATTTGATAAAGGAGAAAAGCCTTAACTGGATAAAAACTCCGGGATCAAGCTAGTAGTTTTCACTATAGATAATAAGAAGTTGCAAAATGATCCAATATAGAAAATCCACTAGACTCGCTGATCTAATTCTTGTAATTTTCAAAACCCGCTAGAACGTGCTTCACTCACACTTGGTTATATTCAAAACCTAACAATATGAACCTAGGGTCTTTCCAATTTTGATTATTTTCTCACACGATTTTCACATATTTTCACCTACCATTTTTCTCTATACGAGCAAAGTTAATGGAAGTTCTTGAGGGTTGATGGAGGATGAGGAAAGTTTATAAGTTTGAATCCCAACTTTACACTATTTTCTCCAATTCACTTCAATGTCTTGTAAATCAGGTCGCCCCACATGTACAACCAACGAACTATTTTTCAGTAGATATTCAAAATGGATGCAACTAAATCTTCGTCATCAATATAGGAATTTGTCCTTTTGAGCAAGATTGGATTTAATAATCAGGGAATTACATCTTGAAAAAAGGCACAAAAAGAAAGTGAGCAATTTGTGAGCATCAGAGTCTCTTTGATTGCTCCTTTCTGATAAAAAAGGGAAGATGAGATAAGTCGTTCGAGAAGTATAGTAACCAAGTGATGCAATACGGAAAGTCTATATAGGTGTCTGAGAAAATAAATCAAGTAAGGTTTTTGTTATTTTTCTTACTTTCTATTGTTGAGTTTCTAAGATAATTTAGTTTGTTTCATTAGTGAGAAAACCCTAATTTTCGTCGTTTATCTTAATATAGATTCTATATGAAAAGGCTCTTTATTTGCATTAAGACACAAATTTTATTATTAAATATAATTACATCTCTTTCTCTAATTCTCTCTTCTTATTCTTCTCCTATTTCTTTCTCTTTCCTCTTCTTCTTTAATTGCTCATTGTTAAGTTGTTGTATTCGTTGTCAATTTGGTATTAGAGCAAAGTCATTTCTCTTTAACCGAATTTTGGTTCTCCACGAGACAACTACCCACAAATCCATTTTCGTCCATCCTATGACTCCGAACAAATCCATTTTTCACCCACCAACAAAATCCTTCTTCAACCACCAACAAATCCCTTTGCATCCAAACATCCAAAACACAGGATAATTCACCAAATAGCAATTTATTATCTGCTTTTTTTAGCCCATGTTTGATGACCATTATTTTGAAAAAAATGGAGTTTTGATTAGTGTTTTTTTTAAAGAATATATGGTTAAAGAGTAGGAAAAACTATGAATTTATGTGCAAAAGATTTTATTATGTAAATGTGGTTACAAATGAGTATGGTAATTAAAGAATTTTAAATAATGATCGTCAAAGCTTAATTTTTGCTATTTGTTACTAGTTAAGATAGAAATAGAAAGGAAACAAGTTAAAAAAGAAACCATCGTCTGAAATTTCCACCGCTTTTATTTTTTAATATTAAATTGAAGTTTGCTCTTTCTAGTTCCTTGAAAAAAAAAAAAAATTGAGAAATTTCTCAAATTACCTTCATTAATTGCTGCTATTCATTACAAACCTTCATCTGTTGTTCATAAAAGCCCATCCCGCCAAGCCACCAACCCATAACTAATCCATATTTCCATCATCCAAACCTTTAAAGCCTACCGACGACACTCAGCCCACCAAATTCGAACACGCCACACCCATCCCTCTCCAAAATCAGATCAATGCTCTCAGGGACCACCGTTGATCTCATATCAACGGTCCAGAGAAACTAACAACTTATCATGCTTATCTGGCAACTAAAGTTGCACTTCAGAATCATAATTTAGTCCATTTATATGGATTAGGTTTGGACCTCATAATTTTGATTTTATCAGGCAGTAGATATAGTAGTTGGTCCAAAGCCCCTTCACCATAGCCCATTAAGCTGGATTTTCACATCACAACCCAGCATACTTTGGTCACCTTCATGGCCCTTCGAAGCTCTCATACAATAGTTAGCTACTCAATTCTCCTCTTTTTTTTTTTTTTTTGTCGTAGGA
>CAIGRP010060433.1:0-24736 GCA_903798385.1 Fraxinus cuspidata | reverse complement strand
GACCGCTGCCATCAAATTTTTGAAGTGTTCATGAGCAACCAGAACAGCCACAGTGCCACCTGAAGCTAATGCAAAGCGAATCCGAATGTTTCAACTCCAAACTCCCCAAATTCTCCAACCAATTTCCCTTCCAACAATTCCGTTCCACTGCTACCCCTCCAAACGCTCTCCCCATTGTCACCGCCCAGCCTCCGTCAGATTCCGCTGCTCCACAAACGCTACCACCCTCACCGTGACCAATAACAACCACTTAATTCAATCACTCTGCAAAAAGGGTCAACTCAAACAAGCGCTCAATCTCCTTTCCCACGAGCCCAACCCAACCCAGCACACTTACGAGCTTCTTATCCTTGCTTGCGCCCATCAGAACTCTCTGTCTGATGCATTTATCGTTCAACGGGATTTAATTGAAAATGGGTTTGGTCAGGACCCTTTTCTGGCCACGAAGTTGATTAATACGTTTTCAGAGTTGGACTCAATTGAGCATGCTCGCCAAGTGTTTGATAAAATTAAGCACAGAACTATTTATATATGGAATGCATTTTTTCGTGCGTTGTCTTTATCGGGTCGTGGAGAAGAGGTTTTGAGTTTGTACATGGGAATGAATCGGATTGGAGTCCCTTCGGACAGGTTTACTTATACTTACGCACTTAAGGCTTGTGTGGTTTCAGAGTCGCAGCTTTCTTTGCTCTGGAGGGGGAAAGAAATTCATGCGCACATTTTGCGACATGGGTACGAGAACCATGTGCACATTATGACTACTTTAGTGGACATGTATGCAAAATTTGGATGTGTTGAAAATGCGAGTTGCGTGTTCTGCGCAATGCCAGTGAAAAATGTGGTTTCTTGGAGTGCTATGATAGCATGTTATGCGAAAAATGGGAGGCCGCTTGAGGCATTGGAGGTTTTCAGGGAGATGATGCTTGAGAACGAGGATATGCTGCCTAATTCAGTTACCATGGTCAGTGTGCTTCAAGCTTGTGCGGCTATAGCTGCATTGGAGCAAGGGAAGTTGATACACGGCTACATATTAAGGAAAGGTCTTGATTCAATTCTACCTGTTATTAGTGCCCTCATGACTATGTACGCTAGGTGTGGTGATCTTGAGTTGGGGAAACGTGTTTTCTATCTAATGGATAAAAGAGATGTTGTTTCTTGGAATTCTATGATATCGGGTTATGCAGTACATGGCTTAGGAGAAAAAGCTATTGAAGTTTTTCGAGAGATGGTGAGGTGTGGGGTGTCACCGAGTCCTATATCATTTGTTAGTGTTTTGGGAGCTTGTAGTCATTCGGGGCTTGTTGAGGAAGGAAAATATTTATTTCATTCTATGGTGAAAGAGCATAGTGTTTATCCTAGCGTGGAGCACTATGCTTGTATGGTTGATCTTCTTGGGAGAGCTAATCTGTTGGAGGAAGCAGCCAATATCATAGAAGATATGCGGATTGAACCAGGACCTAAAGTTTGGGGTTCTCTTCTTGGATCCTGTAGGATTCATTGCAATGTTGAACTTGCGGAGAGGGCTAGCAAAAGACTTTTTGAGCTTGAACCTACAAATGCTGGGAATTATGTACTTCTAGGTGACATTTATGCACAAGCTAAAATGTGGGAGGAGGTAAAAAGAGTAAAGAAGCTGTTAGAAGCTAAGGGATTGCAAAAGGTCTCTGGTTGTAGCTGGATTGAAGTCAAAAGGAAAATTTATGCGCTGAAGTCCATTGATGAGTTAAATCCACTAATTGTGCAGATCCATGCTTTGCTGCTAAAACTGTCTATAGAGATGAAGGAGGAGGGTTATGTACCAGAGACCAATGTAGTGCTCTATGATCTCAATAATGAGGAGAAAGAACGAATACTATTGGGCCATAGTGAAAAGCTAGCAGTTGCATTCGGGCTAATAAATTGCAGTAAAGGGGAAACCATCAGGATAACCAAGAACCTGAGATTATGTGAAGACTGTCATTCTTTCACGAAATTCATTTCCAAGTTTGCAAGTAGAGATATTTTGGTTCGAGATATTAATCGCTTTCACCATTTCAGAGACGGGGAATGCTCTTGTGGAGATTATTGGTAACTTATGTGCACAACTTCAATCTAGTCTTTGCTTATCATATAGGTCATTTATGGGATTCTCACAGAGCTGTTAAGCACTTGGTATATGTACAGGTTAGATAATATATTCAGCCATTTCAAATATACCACCTCCAGAAGTGTTTATGCATTTTGAGGTTTTCACTTTTGAAATTTTAGAGTCGGGATGGGCCTTGATTCTGGTAGGACGAATGTTTACAGAAACTAACGGAAGAGCTCTAAATATAATGGTAAGCCTAGGGCGACAAAAGCATCGCTCAAGAGTGTCTATACAAAATCCTTCTCTTCTTCACTCAAAGAGGCTTTTTTGGTACTTGATTCATAAAGAAAGAATCTTTTGGAGTTATGTTATACAGACTTTCTAAAACAAATGCCACACTCCGCATGTCACAAGATACGGAGCGTTCTAATTGAGGAGGCATAACTCTCGGACTAATTACAGTAAGGCCAAACTTAGTTCAGCTGCATACAATGAATTGAACTGACAGAAATTGCTTTTATCTGATTTTTCCTCCATCTCCAATGTATAAATATCATTACTGAAGCTTGGAACTTATGAATCTTCGAGCAATCTCCCTACTTTTTTTACATGAACCATCACATGGGTGGGTAAAAACGCTTGAATCATGATATGAAATATGTCGATAAAGCAAAAATCTCCTTTATAAAATTAGAAACCCAACTGTAAATGCGCAGCTGAAAGCCAGAGGTAGTAACATTCATTGGGTTGAAAATGAACACCATCCGGATAGTGACCGAATTGGAGTTGGACATTCGGAAGGCTTATGACACCAATAAATGGAACTTTTTATCATAAGTCCTCGCTCACTTTTTTTGAGCAAAAATGGTTGGATTATCCTCCTCCATTGCCACGGTGAATTTGTCATTTTTTTGTCAATGGTGGTCCAATGCAACACGGCCTAGCCTCTGGTGAATGAAAGAAATAAAGATAAGCTTAACCAGTCATGACTCTTGCCAATAGGTTGATGCATACGCCTACAATAGGTTAATTGTCAAAAGCTTTACGGATTGTTAAAATTTTTGCTTATGAAAAATTGTAACAATTGTGAACAATGCTTTGGACTGACCAATTTTTGGCAGCTTTTCATCAAGGAAAGATAAAATTTACCTTTATTTTATTTCCATTAAGCATTTTTGGCACGTTTTGATCAATATCTCAACATGTGTTTTGCCTGGGTTGATCCGAAATGATTGCTACGCAAGGCGAATAAAAATGCACTAAGGAGTTAAAGTACGAAGAATGGTGAAGTGTCATTAGATTACTTTAGGGATCGATCTGTTGTTTGTTTTAACTGGTTATTTTTTGGTTCGAAGGTGTGTGATGATCCATTGAATAAGTGCAATATGTTGTGATTTTTGTGGAAGCATTTAGCACTATTTCATGTCTAGCGGGATTATATTTTCCATGTGGACTTCTCCGTCAAGGGAAGGAAATGAATTCTTAATTAACCGTGGATGAATTATTTTTTACGGATGGATGACATGATGGGTAATAAGATATTTTTTCGTTTAGGGTATGTTTGATTGTGCAAATTTTCCATGGAAAATGGAAAATCAATTCCAACTTTCACTTTTGCATTGTTTGATGACAATAATTTTCCATGGAAAAAGGTTTTCTTGGTTTTCTTCACACATGCACATTTTCTTTGTTTTTGTTGAAAATGAATTCCCACAACTTTGGTGGGAAAAAAATTTCCAGGTTTTTTTTTTGCAATTGAAAAAAATTCTAGACACAATGGTAAAAAAATTTATCGTTTTTATTGACAATTTCCATGCAAATAAAGCCAAACGAATGGTATTCGGTATGGAAATTTTTAAAATTTTTTTTGGCAATGTGAACAAATTCTAAACCAAATGATAAAAAAAATTATCACTTTAAATGACAATTTTCATGAAAAACGAAGACAAACGGACACTAAACTTTCAACATTTTCTAGGTGGAAAATTATACAAATTAAACACAATTAATTACAATTCCTAATAAATAAATTCTAGACAATTCAATTCCTCGTAATTCATTTTCTTTCCACCCAAATTCCACATTTGCAATCAAACGGACCCTTAGTAATCATTCATTGATTGCATTTTTCCGAGGTGGGAAAATTTAACAACGTATGATTATCAAGTGAGATTTTCATTAGCCATGTAAAAATTTCGGTCAAGGGATATAAACGGATTCCTAACTAACAATGGATGAGAATGTTTTAAATGAGTATTGAGACACCTTTTTTAGTTCAAGGAGCAAGTATAATCATTTCAAAGAATAATGAGCGTTTATTGACTGAATCTAAAAGACTACATATTGAAAAACTAAATCGAAAAGCATTCTACAGTCAATCACAAAATTGATTGACTCTCAAAGTACAAAAATAAGTTACATTTCTTATTGAAATAATCTAGGGCTTGTTTGGGCTAAATTAAAATCTGATTTTAATTCAAGTTAAAGTCAAACAATTAATATTAACCACATCTTTCATGGGTCTCACATCTTTTCAACCACACATTTCAAAAACTTCTATCACAATTCACTTAAAATCTGATTTTAATCTACATCAAACACCCTCCTAGTTTGATTATGTTTTTGTCTTTTAATAAAACATATATCGTCAACTACTTGACTTGAGTCTCAAGACACTCAAATAGAGTCGAGTTAATTCCTAACTTTTATCAAAAGAGAAATAAAAATCTCATTTACTTTTAAGAAATAAGCACGAAAGCAGGTAAATGATTAGTTTTGGTGAGCCACGCGAAATGTGGAATAAAATAAAAAGTATTCATTAATATTAAATTGTTGCGTATCCGTGTACGTCTTGTACGTATTGCAGCGAGTCTTGTACATTAAAAGAAACCCAACTTCGAACTTGGCTGTGTTTCTCCCGAGAGGACGTGAGGCCGACCGTTGAACTATTCAGGCAACAAATCTCTCTCGCTCCGTCTCTTAAATCCGTTAGAGAATATAATGGATTCTCGCCATGCATCACTGGGTCGGCGAACGGTACATTGATTTATCTCATAATTGTACTCTGTTGATCTGTACTATATCTTCATTTTTCTCTCACTTTTGGTTTCAGTTTTTTTTTTAATTTCTTGTATAAGAATGATTACGTATATTTTCAGCTGGAAGAAATTCGACAAAAGAGAGCAGCAGAAAGATTGAGCAAAGCATCCTCGGGACCAGATCTTACCAAAGCTCCAATCCCAGGTGCTATTTTTTTTTTTTTTCTTTTTTGGATTATTTTTTTAAAATTATATTATGTCATTGATGTCCTTTGTCGTTTTTGCATAGATGTTGTGGGAATGAAAAAATCAGAGAGCGGAAATAGACTCTCGGAGGTAACAAATGACCCTTATTACAGCTTTATAATTCATTTTTCGTTATAATTATATTGATAGTAATGTATTATCAAATATGAAAACCGGTGCTTTATCTTTATGTTCTTATCTTTACATAGACAATTGTCTAATATTTGTTTGTACCTAATGATATATTTTTTAAATGTCTTTCCTGCCATACGAATTGAAATTTAGGGAATTGTTGTTCCCTTCTAAATGTGTATATTTTTGTTGATTTCATGCATACCTAATACTATTTAAACCTGTTGTTTATGGTGATGTAGAATGATATCAGTGGATTAGTATCACAGTTAAAAGACATGCAACAAAGGAATGCGGAACTTGAAGAAGCGAATAGGAACTTGACCTCCACGGTATGATCATCTTATGATTAGATACACGTGTACATTCAGAGTTGTATGGAGTTTGACATAGTTATCAGCCAGCTCTCTTTCCTAGTTAGCTGATGTATCACTGATTATATAGCCTTCGTATATGCTGTATTTTATGTACTAATAATCCTTTTCTGCATTTGATCAGCTTCAAATGAAAGAAATTGAGAATGACATGCTGCTGAAGCGACTCAATGATCTGGTAACTGCTCTTCATTTGGTTAAGACAGCAATATTTTAATAATTTAATAACCTGTTTTCTGCCTATTCACACCAAATGGGTTGCTATATAAGAGGAAGTCAATGGCGTATTCTTATTTGTTTCACTATTTCGATCACCCATTGCATTCACCTTCACTTCATTATTTCCATCGAGATTTTTATTAATTTGGTAAGTCAAGGAAGAGTTAGCATAGACTTAAAATGGCTAAAGATGAAGATGGCATTCAAGAAAGTAGCTTTTTGATTTGGCAATTAGTGTGAGTGCCTTCATAGCTTAGCTTCTGAAGGGTCTGATGTAACGGTATCGAAGTAGGCGTTGTTTGCACTGATAATTCTGCTGAGAGAGCAACTAAGAAGTGGATTTTTCACCACTGAAGAAAACCCCAAGATAAATGGCAAAAGGTCATGCTTCATGAAACACTAATTGCACATGCCACTAATTACATACTATATCTGATTTGCAGTGGAAGATAGATGGGTAGATAGAAGATTTATAGATGTATAAGATGAATAAGATAATTATTTAATACACTGAAAGCCTGTGTTCGACATCTGAGGCTTTGGGTCTATAATTCTAAGTTGACCGATAAGCCCTAAAGTAGTATGTGTTTAGATAAAATACAGGGTTAATGAAGCATGACTGTGCTTGATTACATTTGAAACATTCTAGGGGCAAAATATATTTTTTTTCTTTTTTTCTTTTTTTGTTTGGAACTTAGAATCTATTAAGCCCTGTTTGATTGCAACAATTTCATGAAAAATGTCACATTCGGGGAAAACGAATTCCACTTTGGCCGTTTGATTATAACGTGGAAACGGAAATCGAATTTCAAGATACAATCACTTTAATCTGCATTTTCTTTGTTTTCATGGAAAATGAATTCCTATGGATTTGGTGGGTTTTTATTTTCTAACTAATATGAAATTGAAATTCCTTTCGACCTTTATCTATCAAACGGACCCTTAGTGTCAGTATGATTAATCATTATTTATGGATTTACTTCTACGATCTTTCATATAATAGGTTAATAACAATGTCAGTCACCCAATTTATAGCATTGTTTTACTTTAGTTCAATGGTCAAAATTAGCTACTAAATTTTACGTTTGTTCCATTTAGAAGTAGGCACTTCTCACGCCTCTTTTTTCTAAGTTAACAGAAATACTTGTTTGTTGTTAGTTACGATGGTAGTGGTTAGAGGAATAAGAGAAGATTGGAATTTAGATATTTTTATATAATAATTTTTATTTTTTATTTTTTTAGGAAATCATATTTCAAAAGCACTAGTCCCAGAAGATTCATTTTTCTGGAGTTGGATTATAAAGACTATGCACTAGTGGATTTTTCATACCACGTCATATTTTTTGTGAGTGAGCAATTCAGTTTAGTGCCTGAACTGTGATGAAAATAAAGGTTCAATGACTAATATGAAACAAAAAAAGTTTGATGACCAAAGTGAAATAACGCTACAAGTTAGGTGACTAACGATGTGTTTAACGATTTATTCATAGGGGAAACTTGTTTCTTAGTAGGAGTATCTGCTAGTGAAAGTACGTGAAATTTAGTGATTTATATCTCTTTTCTTTTGGATAGGTAACATATGACCTTTCAAGATTGAAGTTGAACCTTGATTTTGAGTACTAAAACTGTAAATTTTTTCATTTTGGTAATTTCGTTTTATAATGAGTATTAATCAATGTGTTCTCTTCTCATTCTATTTTGCAGGAGCAGAACACAGTCCCATCACTGAGAAAAGCTCTCAGAGATATTGCAATGGAAAAAGATGCCGCAGTTGTTGCACGGGTATGAGCAACCTTAACATTTTTGAAGTTTCAAATTGTAGAATTGCATGTTTATGCTTCTTCTCTTCACCTATAAACTCCTATCTTAGAGCAGGAGGATCTGTCAGCACAGCTTCGCACGTTAAAGAAAAGACTGAAAGAAGCAGAAGAAGAGCAGTACAGAGTAATGCTGTGGTTTTCATGATTACTAGTGTTGGCATATTTTCTTTTAGTGCTTATTATGACTCTTGCAATAGGCTGAGGAGGATGCAGCTGCATTGAGAGCAGAAGTAAATTCATTACAACAGCAATCAATGAGCGGTCCTCTAGGCAGTGTCACCGCTACAGGATATTCACTTGATCACATTCAAGCCATGGAAAATGAACTGGCCAGTTTAAAGTCTCAGTTTGAGGTCATATTTCCAAACATTTTGAGTGTCAGTGCATGCTAATTTATTTGGTCTTGTATGTCACATGGTTGTTGAAATTACAGAAAGAGTCAATGATGAGGCAGCAAGAGCAGCAACGGTTAGCAGAGGAGCAACTGCGGATATCTGCCCTTATGCTTCAAAAGCAGGAGTTGGAAGAAAAACTTGCAGCGATGTCCAGAACAAGCTCAGGTTTTGCATATTTGCTTAGGAATATTAAAATGAAGCGCTTTAAAGTTGCTTTTAGATATTTATTAGCATGGTGAACCATGTAGTGATGATTCAAGATTTGTTTCGAAACATTTAAATCTAATTTTGAGATTTAGGATGGGGTATGATGCAAAACGGGAGAGAGAAACAAGAGAGAAGAAGAACAGGAAAGAGTGCTGCAAATTTTGTTGATGGTGATATAATTGAATACGTGTCAAATTAATATGAAAAATTGAAATGAATATTTTTATTAGTTGAACATTTGTTTGTTTGCTATGGGTAGGATTTTTTGACTACTAGACACATCAAATTTAAACTTAATGTGAATACTAGACCTTATTTTAGTATTCAGATGATACTAAACAGGTTTGTGAATTTGAATATAAAAATTTATTTTATAAAATGTTTCACCAATATTTTGTCATTCTATTGTGTCGACATGTCTAATTGTGTCATGTCACTTTTCCTGCTTTTGTTCTACCTAGATGGTACTTGGCACTCAATTTTGGCTATTAATTAAATACAGCATTTAATTGAGTGTAGCTGAGATGAAGATGTTAAGATGGATTTGTAATAAAACAAAGAAGAGATATGATGAGAAATAAGCACGCGAGTTGTCTTAATAAAATGCTAGAGAACCATTTGAAATAGATTGTTCATATTAAAGGAAGTTTGCTAGTTAGTAAAATTGATGGAATTATTTATTAATCATAAACAAAGAAAAAGTGGTTGACTTAATACCAAAGGATTAAAATTAACAAATGGAAAATGAGACTTTGTGGTTTGACTTGGAGATGACCTTTAATCAAGTGGAGTGAAGAAAATTATCCATGCAAAAAAAATTTAATGTATGTGTAAGGCTTTGTCGAGTTGAATTTTGATTATATATTAAGCTATAGCATTTTGAAAACCTCTTTTTTTCTTCTTCTTCTTTTTTTTCGTTTCTCTTTTAAATTCACCTGTGTTTCCTTAATAACTGTTTTCCTGTCTTATGCATTATTTTCCTTGTGCAATGCAGAGGAAGTCGCAGAAAAAGCAAAAACATTTTCAGTGGTAAGAATTGTCTTCCGATGGATAATGTTTTAGTTCTAGGACGAGCTATTAGATATTATTTTGCGTGTTGAAAACGGTTTTTTGAAAATCACAATTTGTTTTGAGTTGTTCAACTGAATTGTACTTCTGCCCCTTAAGAAAATGTTATTGGCTTGGCCCTGTACCAATCCTTTATCTTAGTGTTAATGCACCAACGGTCCCCTTCTGCCATATATATATAAATTTGTGTGGTCGCAGGAAGACAAGGAGAAACTTGAGAAGCAATTGCATGACATGGCAGTAGTTATTGAGAGATTAGAAAGTAGCAGGCAAAAACTTATGATAGAGGTACATTTTTTCCACTCTAACCTCGTGTAGCATCAAGAACCAAAATTCATCTTTTCTGTTGTCATTTACAGATTGATTCTCAGTCTTCAGAAATAGAGAGGCTTTTTGAGGAGAATTCTAGTCTCTCAAATGCTTATCAGGACTCAATAGGATTAGTGGCTCAATGGGAGAGTCAGGTAATGAAGGGATGTTTTATTGTCTTGGTTCATTACTCTCTACGAGAACTCTCAAAACTGTTTCCCTTATAAACTTTAGGGGTATCTTTAAAGTCTTAAACTGAATTTTCTTCTATCACGAGTGAAAGGGCAACCACTGCCTTTAGATTTTATACTTTCTGGGTGGCATGTCACTTTCCTGTCTTTGCACCCTGTTGCAATAAGTTTTGTACTCATCATATGTTTCGTTTGTCGCCAATGTGCTGCTCTTTGTTTTTTAGCTAAATTTGGTGGAGTGGCTTAAAAGCTATATGATTAGCCTCCAGTTGAGATTACGTTACCAATCTTTAAAATTTAAAGTGTCTTTTCCAGATCACTGCCTCTTTCTTCTATGTAGTTTGCATAATATTTGTTTTATGCAGGTGAAAGATTGTCTGAAGCAAAATGAGGAACTACGTGGTATGTTAGATAAGTTGCGTGCAGAACAAACCAGTTTACCGACTCTGAATGATAGAATTATCCAGAAGGGACTTCTGGAAGCCAGGGAGGAAGGAGAGGGCTCCCATTATGCATCTGATTTTTTTGCCATCAAGGTTTGTTAAGTGAAACTGTTCTTTCTTAATCACTTACCTATTTTTGAATTGGAAGAGTGTCCTATTAAAATAATAAGTGATTACATCGTATAGTTTTTGTATTGGGAGAGTGTCGTTTTCACATATCTTGTCTGTATTTTTAGTGGGAAAAGCGTGGAGTTGTAATGTCGACTGATTAAATTGTCTGTGGTACTATTCAGGTGGATTTAGATTTAGATTACCTGTTCTATACATCTTATGAAGTTTGCTTTGGTATCATTTATTTGACATTGCAATCATACCTTAACTGATTTTCTGCCAATTTGACTTGTAACTCGTGCAGGGCCAACTTGCTAAAGAACAAAGCAGAGCCGAGGCACTGTCCGCGGAGGTCTTGCAGCTCTCAGCACGCCTCCAACAAGCTACACAAGCTTATAATGGTCTTGCGCGCCTGTATGCCTTACTCTCTGGAGCTTCCACATTTTCTGTTTTGGCAGTTTTCTTATAACTGATGTTCGACATTTTTGCAGCTATAAGCCTGTCCTGCGGAACATAGAGAACAGTCTTATAAAGATGAAGCAAGATGGCTCGGTGCCTGTACAATAAAGATGGAAAATATACGTATACGTTCATGGTTAGTAATTCTTTTTTGGCAAAATCTTTTTATTAAATATCATTCGAACTGGTTTGTCAATTCCTTTAAAATCTAATGTTCGTCGTTGCTTAGCTTGTCGCCGCCAACGCTGGCCACAAATTATGGACAAACCAAGCTCGTCGAGGATTTGAATTCCGTCGAAGACAAATTATCATGATTCGAAGGCACTTTGCAATTTTGAACATCAACATTGATGATTCATGCATATGATAGATATTTTAGAACATGTTATACTTGAAAGTTGAACTACAGTTTTATATCTAGTTATTATATGAGCTATTTATCTCTTGATATCTTGTTATGACATTTAAAATAGACAAATTAATTAGAAGATTACAAATTGATTACTGATAGAAAGAAATTATTTTTGAATCGATTGACCTAACCCAACATGGCTGACGTATAATAGACTCCAATAGTGAATCATACTGGACTACAGAAGTATTTCATATCTAAGTTTGGTCAAGCAAGCATGCATGCTTGGTTCAACTAAGAATTAAAATTTAAGTTAAAGTTAATAATTAATTTTAATAATGTATTTTATGTGATTATAATTTATCAACTAAATGTTTCATCAATTTTTATTACAATCTACTAAAAATGTGATTTGTACCTAAACTGAATAGGTGCCCAATGTGAGTCGTGTGTGACCAAATGTCTCAAAAGTTGGACAAATATTGAGGGTTCGTTTGGTAGGACTTTTAAAAAGTTAAAAGGTGCTTCTAAAATTAAGAATTTATTTTTTTTAACATGTTTGAATAATTTTGTATAAGTTTATCTGGTTTAAACGAGTTTAAAAGAGGAACTGACCTAATGGTTTATTTGACAAAGCTTTTGAAAAGTAAAAAGCTATTTTTGAAAGTAAGAAATTATTTTTGAACATGTTTATGCTATTTTTCTAGAAGTGCTTTGTCTGCTTAAAAGAGTTTTTAAAGAAAGTTAACTTTTCAATAAGCTAAGCTATTATACAATAAACAAAAGCGAAAATAGAGGTTTTGTAAAATTGGTTTTAAAGCAACTTTTTTAGAAAGTTCTTCTACGGGAACAAAAGCAAAAGTAAGCTTCTGTTTGTGCTCCATTTTTGAAAGAAATGAGTTTTGTGATAATATTTTTTCGAAGAATTTCTCCTACTAAAAAATATGAGGCATGTCTAACGGGGGGTTAATTCCCTAAATGGTTACTAAACTTTTTCGTAAAATTTTCATTGGGTTACTGAACTTCAAAACTATCCCCATTAGTCACTGAACTTTAAAAATTGGTATCTTATCTATCACAGCATAAACGACGCTTGCAAAATTGGAAATATTTAATGACGTGTCTAACAATATGATTGACGTGGTACATCATTGTAAAAAAAAATATGAAATGTCATCTTGGGCCTACTTCGAAATGTAAGGAGGCGTGAAACTGAAAATAACGATTTGCTTCGGGAGATTCGAAACTTAAGATTACGTCTCCATGAAATTGAACGAGAGGATGTGGACAACCAACATATAAAATCTAATTTATGTGACTTTAATGTTTTTTTTTTAACAACGACGTGTCCTGTCCTCTGACACATTATCAAATCCTTCCAATTTTGCAAGTATACTTTATGCATTGTTAGATAGAGTACTAATTTTCAAAGTTCAGTGATCCTATAACAACTTTACAAAAAGTTTAGTGACAATTCACGTAATTAACCCGTCAAAGTTGCACTCACACATTATTGCAGTGAATAATTCCAGGAAAAAATAAATTATTGAAGTAATTACTCCATGTGCGTGCTTATTAGTGGGCACCATTTCTCTCTCTTAACAATCAATCAATTGTACAAATACCCTTTTATTCCGCGTTAAAATGGCCTTAACAATCTCTCTACAGTTTAACTTCACTTGATTAATTGGAAACTTTTCTATGGAATCTTTACTTTGAAAAAATATAAATCAATTGACCCATAATCTGTAAAGGTCACAGATCGAGCTGTCACTCAATACAAGTGGCCCACTGGATGTCAAGTGTCATCCTTGTGTTTAAATTTGATTAAAAGTTTTTGAAATTATATAACATTTGAGTGCTTTAAAAAAGAAAAGGAGAAAAAGACAAAATTCGAAAAATAAAATCATTCCACGACTATGGAAATGAATAGTGTTATGTATCATTATTCCAGTCTAGAATTCTACTGTCATTTTAACTGGTACTTGATACCAATGGTGTGGTACTGCATTACAACATTATTATATGGATAAATCCCTCATAGAAACTCTTATTTTAAGTTGTAAGTTCTGTACAAGCAAGTTTTTTGAGCACAATTTACTTTAAGAAATTATTATTTTAGAATTTACTTATAATTTGCTTAGCTAAGCATGGTCTATATAAGTAGGAGGCATTAATCAAAGAAAGAATGTGGAAGAAGTCTTGTTGATAGAAGATTATAAGGATGTGGAAGATCTGTTTTTGCATTACAAGCTGTAAAAGAAGCAGAAATGATGATCCAGAGTTAATGGGATCCAAATCAAGTGGAAGTAGTAAAAGAAAATCCAAGTCAAGAGGAATTCATGAGAGAGAGGAAAAGGATGGTGGTGTTGCACAAACTAACTATTCTCAACTAGACAGTGGTGGCAGAGGTGTCAATACAGATGCAGGCTCGGCTGCCGCCATCATGGTCGCCTCCAATCATGTGTCAGATATGGATGGAAGCGCGTGCGGTAGTTCTCACGGAGGTGGTGGTGGCGGTGGCGGTGATGGTTGTTAGTGGTGGTTGATATTGTGGAAGCTTCACGTTGTTTTCTTTCGACTACTCTATTTTTTTTTATTTTTTTCCGAGTATGTGTGGGGAAAAAAAATAAATTGAAAATTGAAAATTAAAATGAAAATGATGGAAAGGGTTAGTCTTGTTGGTTGGTCCATATAATGTGTGCCATATTTAGGTTGTAGACCGTTTTCAGGTCCAAGGAATTTCCAATTCTATTTGTTTGATTGAATTATCTGAAAGAGTTTGTTTGAAATGTTTGATTCGAATATTTATTCCCAATTGCTTGCAATGTTGATTTAAAAACCAGTTTGTTCATTGACGCAGAAAATATAGAGGAGTAATGGCCAAATGTTGAATTACGATCAAATTAAACCGAGATCGAATATGCCAATTCTTGACTTCTTCGATCGGTTTCTTATATCCTAGTTTTGTACTTATAACTAGACCGGTTCTCGATTTTTCTAATCATATCTGCCAGGCTGATTTAGTTGATTTTTCCATATCATTTTTGTGTAATCAATATTGAAATTTATTCTCTTCATATATTTCATGGTTGGTGATCAAATTAGTGCACACTATAAGCCACTAAACTTTAATTTGTTTCAACAATGAATTTTAAATTTAACCATTTTGTCACAGTTTCTTACTTATCGTCCAATAAAATGACAAAAATTACTTAGTCGATAGACATACCATAGTTGGTATGAAATTCATACTTTTTTAACCTTTTTTTTTCTTGATTTTCAATTTCTCTAGTCAAACCACGGTCACGGATTTCAAAACTTATTACATTGAATATGAACATTGTGGTGCTTATTTGAACATTGATCGATGCTATTGTCGATGGGAACAATGTACTAAAGGCTTGACACATTTATTTTATTATGATATTTCTTAGAGATCGATATATTTTATTTACTCGTTTTGAGATTCAATGTTATAATTGTTGAAGTTGCTCAGAATCTAAGTTGCCTATTATATGATATTATTGTCTCTATACACCCAAAAATGAATTTTAGGAGAATATTGTTGAATTTGCTCAGAATCTAAGTTGATGATGATTTGAAGTAAAGAAATATGTCTAGTTAACATCCATGAACTTTATTTCATTTGAATTACAAAATCGAAGTCACTATTTGGATTTTTTTTTAAATAAATAAAATATTTTTGGACAATTTTGCCTTCCGGTCCGTTCAAAATGACCATTTGCACAAAAATAACAAGCTTTGGGACTATTTTTGCCATTTGGACCATGCATGTAATATGCTCAAAAGTTTGGGACCATTTACGCCAATTTCTAATAATTTTATTGTTGGTCAGTAATAACATATGCCAAGATTTGGCCGAACAACTTTTCAACCACACATTTCATCTTTTTCTATCAAAATCTACTAAAAAGTTAATTTTTACGAGGTCTATATATTTTTTCATATGGGTTAGTTTCGCTAATAAGTAATAGTCACTAAATTTTGTACTTATAGAATTTTTGATTGACATTGTTTTCAAGAAAATATTTTTCAAAAGTTGGTCATATGATCATATTTTTCTCAAAAATAAAGAAAATGTTTTCTTAAGGAGCAGTAGGTTTTTTCATTTTCTAGGCAATTCTCCATTTTCTCTCTCATAACCTCCTCTATCTTATCTACACACAATAAAATATGGAAAGGTGTGATATTTTTTAGGTTAAAAATGAAGTCAATCTAATGCATTTAATTGATAATTTTCATGAAATTAATTTTAATCAATTCGATTGCTTATAACTTATTTTATTCATGCAATTTTCATGCTTGCAATAAAACACGTTATTAATGTCACGTTGGATACTAAACTTTAATTTGTTACAATTCATTACTGAACTTTACAAAATGTAACATTCAAGTTAATGATTCGATTTGACGTCCATTTTTAATCGACAATCCTACATTGTGCATATGACAGGTCGTCAAACTTTTAGTCCATATGATTTCTATTGAAAAAATGAATGCCAAACTTAATAGATGGTCTGACTAAAATATTTTGTGAAGTTTAATAGTAAGTGTGAGATAACTTAAAGTTAAGTGACTAATGTGGAAAGTATTTAACCCAATTTTAAGATTTTATTGTAATATTAAAAACAAAAGTGGCCAGAAGAAATATTGAAACAATTAGGGGACGTTAATGCAAATAATTAAACTCTTTCACTTAACTTCGGCCTTCATCTCATTTTTATTGCATCGAAGAAAAACCCTAGCCAGTTACCAAACCCAAATCCGAAGCAGTGATGGCGGTGGAGGCAGCAATGCAACCGAGCAAGGTGAGGTGGGGGGAGTTGGAGGAAGATGATGGAGAGGATCTGGACTTCCTGCTGCCGCCAAAGCAGGTGATTGGTCCTGATGAGAACGGGATAAAGAAAGTGGTGGAGTACAAGTTCAATGAAGAGGGCAACAAGGTGAAGATCACCACCACCACCCGCATCCGCAAGCTCGCTAATGCCCGCCTCAGCAAGCGTGCCGTGGAACGCCGCTCTTGGTCCAAGTTCGGCGACGCTGTCCATGAAGACGTCGGCAGCCGCCTTACTATGGTTTCCACCGAAGAGATCCTCCTTGAGCGTCCCCGCGCTCCAGGTAGATTTTGTATCCGCTTATATATATTCTTGTACGCATCGCACTTGCTTTTTAGGATTTGATGTAATTGAAACGAGTTATGAGAAGTTTAGAGATGAATCCGAGGTACTTCTGAAATGGATTTTAGAAAGTTTGGAGCTTTATTCGTCTTAGGCGTGATTGAATTTGTATAATTTTGTTTCTCGTTTTGCAATTATTTATGGAAATTTTAGAGGTGAATCCAAGGTGCTTTTGAAATGGGTTTCTGAAAATTAGAGCTTTATTCATCTTAGGTGTGATTGAATTTTAATGATTTTGCTTCTCGTTTAGAAATGAGATTATGTTGGAGGTGAATTTGAGGTGCTTTTGTGGCAGTCTGATAAGTGATGGGGTTTATTATGATTGTTGAAAATGGGGAAAAAGATGTGGAACTCATGGGATTTATTTGATTTTTTTATCAGAAAAGTTGGGAAAAGGTACGAACTTTATATTAAACAACCTTTCCTAACATATACTGCAATACACTGTTTCGGTAAATTAATTGATGTCTTATTCTCAACCCCTAGGTAAACATGCTTTAGAGATTGCTTACCATTAGCTCTAGTGGGCTTAATAACAATTGTTTATCCCCATTCCCCTAGGTATCAACTAATAATAATCTCCTCAAGGACAATGCTTTCCAAACATATGCACCAAGGGTCTGGGAATTTTCTATTTTAACGAAGGAACATGAAAATCATTAGAGTCGTTTTGGTTTGACATTGCTATGCACTGTGGCATGTTGATAATCATACTTTTCATGATGAAAATTTACCATTGCATGTTTTACTTATTTTTCATATTGTGGTATCATTGTCTTTTATGCTTCTTCTTATTTGTTTGTAAACTAATAACCTTCATTGGTGGTGTCAATAATAGGGAAAATTTATTCATGGTCTGTGTCAGTTGTTTTTGTTTCTGCAAAAAACTTCTAACTCTTCAACGTTATGTCACCTTTGATGTATTGATGTGTTAGTTTTACATTAAAATATTGATCAGTTCTTGACAAAGTATTACTATCATCCTTGATTGGATTTCTCGTGATTTTGATTTTTACTCGCATTTCTTTAATTTAATAACTTACATGATTATTTGCCGAATGTGATAAGAATTGATCATAAATTAAGAGAATGGAAACTTATGTGGTTGAGGCATACATTTTTGTTTGCTTTAAAAGGTTCCAATTCACTAAAGTAGTTCAAAAGTTTGATAGGTGGATTGAAATTAACTTAGTTTGATGATTTTGTAAAGGATTCGGTTCACTAGATCTTTCACTACACGTAGAGATGGATTGAAGTGATGAAAAATGATTTATCTCTACAATTTCAAATTTTATGGCAATATGCTTCCCAAGTTTTAGAAGCTTAACAAGAATGAAGATCCATAGTGGACATCGGGCGATTAAAGTTCCACGACTGCTGAAAATTGTGTTTATTCATTCTTGTCAATACATCGAACTTTCATCGCCAGTTGTCCAAAACGGATCTTCATTCTTGTCAGCTTCTGAAACCTTGGGAAGCTCATTGCCAGAATTTTTTGTCATTTTTTATTTGCATTGCAATTTTTACTCGAACTTGCTTATTGATGAATGGTTAGGTACCAAACAAGAGGAAACTAAGGTTGCTGGTGATCCTTTAGCTCAAATGGGGAAAGGAGGAGCTGTTCTCATGGTTTGTAGGACCTGTGGTAAGAAGGGTGATCACTGGACATCAAGGTGCCCATACAAGGATCTTGCTCAACCAAGTGAGAGCTTCACTGATAGACCACCTTCGTCAGAAACTACTGCTGCTGCAACTGGTGCTACGAAGGGAGCATATGTTCCTCCGAGTATGAGAGGTGGTGGTGCTGAGAGGGTTGGTGGGACTGACATGAGACGCAGGAATGAAGAAAATTCTGTTAGGGTCACCAACCTTTCAGAAGACACGCAGGAGCCTGATTTGCATGAGCTATTCCGTCCTTTTGGTAGTGTGAGCCGAGTTTATGTCGCAGTTGATCAGAAGACTGGCATGAGCAGAGGTTTCGGTTTTGTCAACTTTGTGAACAGAGAAGATGCTGAAAGAGCTATTAACAAACTTAACGGGTATGGTTACGACAGTCTTATCCTTAGAGTTGAATGGGCGGCTCCTAGGTCAAACTAGTTCTCTCCCTAAAATCATCGAGTTGCTGTATTCGTCCCAAATGAAGAATTCTCCGAGCTTCCGAGTGAGATTATTACTTGGTCTCGTCAATATTTATGCTTATGTTTTTTGTAGCATTGCTTACATTTGATAGAATTATTATTGATGCTTTTCCAATGTCTTCCAAGGATATTTATGTATAAAAGTTGCCATGCCTTGCATTGGCATTGGTTATGGTTTCCTGGGATTAGTTTATTAGCATTCTATGTGCAATCCATCAGACGGCTGCTGAACTTTGCACTTAGTGTTGCCGTGGTTACTGAACTTCAATTTGTTTGAGACTCTTATGCTGAATTTATTCAATCTAATGTTTACTTTTTAATTGAAAATTCTACTTTTGTATGCCAAATCATCAGTTCTTCAGTATTAATTTTACAACTAGACACCGATCTGAGTTGATTCACTTGGAAAAAAAAAAAAAAAGTGCTACAAAGTTAAAAATTTGAATTCAAATGCAACAAAAACATAAATGAGGGTCAAATCGTAAAATTACACATAAGTTGAAGATTCAACTATAGTTTTTCCTTATTTCATTACTTTTATCAAAATTTACTGATTTTTATCTTAAACCAAACAGGGCAAAATTCAATTTAATAATATTCATAAAATTCAACAGAGTTTGACAGCGGATCACATCTGCAAATAAATAGAGATTAGCAGTGCTATGTAATCAGACGGGTAAATTTCATTTGTTTCAATTTGGTATCTATATATTTTAATTTATCTTAATTAAGTCATTGGATTTCAACTTAATTTTAAACTGTCTAAACATTTATTTAGTTTCAAAATTCACCATTTCAACCATCTGCGATCTCTCAAACGGATAAAAATCGTTTAATTGGCTGTCGTATAAAACAAGGTTTCCACATAATCGCGACATATTATGTTAATTTACTTCTACACCACATTATGAAATTATTAAAATAAGAAAATAGGAATTTTATCTAAAGACAATGCAATAACCCTCGTTTTATCATTTTCGTTTCAAGGGTGTCACGTATCGATTACATGAAAGATTATTTGGATTTTTTTATGCTCCTAACGTTTTGGAGCGTCCCAACAATTTTATACCTGGTTCTGTATAAGATCACCTTTCTCCACTATAATGTAGACAATTTCTGTTAGTTTGAGGGAACGAATAACAAGTTTGAGACAACAGATTTTAACTCCATAAAGAGTTATGAAACTAGAGAAATGAACAAGGATAAATGAAGAAAAAGGAAACTTGTTGATGCTTACAAAAGATAAATTTGCTCTCTCTCAAACTCCCAACAGAAGACAAAGTGACAATATACCTATGTATGTCTGTCTAAAAAATTTTACAATCCTATTTCAGAATTCATTGACCATTTGATCAACACCTCGTAGTTAGTTGATCTTCCTTGAACTGCTGAACATCAGTGTGTACCGGCTCCCTAAACTGATCAGGGCACTATTTCATCTTCTAAGCAATTACGGAGCTTTATCTCGGTAGCATTCGTGCCTGTTGTATGCATAACGTCGCAACATTCTCTTCTATTTCCAATCTGAGAAAGAAAGAAAAAGACGCGTTATAAACAACTAGTTGATTGGTTGTCTAATCTTATGTAGAGAGACTCACTGGATCATGTTTCCAAGTAGGGGAAAGAACATATATTTTGGAGACGTTATTAGCAGAATGATTTCCCGTCGAGGAGCAAGGTGGCCTTCTCCTACTATAGCTTGTAATGAAATAATTCCGGCTTTTATTTTCCACAGAATCAAAGAAAAAGACATGTGGAGCATCACAAGGATTTCTGGAGGGAATTCTGGTATTGAAAAGGAACAAAGGCCAAACAGATTTGCTCCAAGGCGTAAACGTCTGGAGGGGTCTCTGGAGCATGCTTGGAAGGAAGATGGATTCATAAATTTGCACTGAATAGCCCCATGATATGGAGAAGCTCCAATTTTTAGGTTTGTGATAGCATATGCTTTGCTGTAGTAGCCTAGACTCATCTGTTTTCGTCGCTTCCATTATATGATTCAGCGATTCATACTGGTTCTTGTAAGGAAATATTGGATTGACATAATCGAGATGGTGGAGGGATACAAGAGGAGACTGTGGATGTGCTGATAGAAGACCTGATATGTCACTATGTACATCAACCTGAAAAGGGAGAAATGAATGGAACTTGTTATTTAACGATGTCGTTAATTTATCAAATACAGCTCGAACACTACACATCGACATAAATTTACAGGGTATGAATATGATGTGGCTGATCAAGAAATTGGCCTTGAAAAAATGTGGTCGGTCGTTTGGTTGGTTGATATACAGCTTATTTGGGGACGTTATTTCTGAAAAAGTAGGACACGAAACGCTATGTATTATTCAGATTGAGAATTTTTACCTGATGGAACCCTTTTTCAGGAGTGAGAGAGACACCCAAATCAGCCACACATGACTGCAAAATGTGGTCACTTCCATACAGAGTTGGATATCTCTTTATACAGACATCCAAATTATTCACCAATGCCTTAGCAAGTGGAAAACTCAAAGCATATCCAGCCCCACCAAAAGCCATATTAAATGAGTGATAAACATTTGATGCATGGCTTTCTGAATTCATTCCAATGTAAAAGTACTTGTTGTGATCATATCTTGCAAGAACATCTGCCAAATTGTTGATGAAAAAAACTGTGTCATCATCTGCCAAAACGTACCACCTTACGCCTTCGTTTTCTGCATTAAATGTCTCTAAGATAATGTGTGTCATTCTAATAGCCTGTGGGATTGGGTGCATATCATATTTCTTGTATCTAGAAGTATCCTGGTAAATACGAAAGGGAGGCGAAGAAGGTGGCCATGGAAGAAACTTTCTAGGAAATATATCCAGGAAAATGTAGCCTCGAGTTATATTTGGGCGCCACCATGTTTCAACATACCATCTTCTGTTCCTCCATGTCTTGGCTGAGCCTGCTATACCAAAAACGACATGGCTAAGATTGGTGGGAATGAAAGGAGGATCGGAATATTTGGGATCTTTCGGCCTCAACACAGTAAAAATGGTGTATGAGTAGCAACATGGATGGTTGGACAAGATATAGAAAATATACAGGATGAATCCAGAAATTGCAAGTGCCTTGCCCAACTTAATAGATACATCAGATAAATTGGTGAATTTTGAAACCATGATCATAGACATTGAGAAGAATGAAAATGCAAGACGAAAGAAAGTAGAACAGAAGCAATCTGTTTAAAGAAGAAAGAAGAACCTTATATGTTATGTTTTCTACCTCTTAACAAATTACCAACATGTTGCTTTTCGTGTGTTGCTGATAATTCATGTGATGTGCCATGGAGCATTTGCCCTTCTAACTCGCTTTTCTTGCTGAAGGAAGAGACTATTGCATTTTACGTGCCACCAAGGAGTTTGCCTTTTTTGCTAGTTATAATTATTGCCAACGGTTAGATAGTATTAGGGTGTTAAATGGGGCTTGACTCGCACAAATATTTTTTTTTTTTACTGAAATTGCTCATTATGGCGAACTGCCTCATCCATGAGTGGCTTGCACGGAAAACTCGCTAGTGGGCCGGACCGAGCCGGGTCGAGCAGAGCTGAGCTGGTGACTCGTTCCACTTAATACCCCCTCCATGGTATAGTAATTTAGGTTTCTTTATCAAAGGTTGATTATTTTCTCTCTTATTTAGGCAGTGACTATATTGATGCACCACATTTTAATTGTATTAAATATTCTTCATTTTTTACTTATTATCATATTTATGTTCCCGACTTTTTTCTTTGCATTCTTACCTCCAACCTTTTATTAATTAGCACGGATCATAAATGATGGAAAATTCTTTTAAAAGGATGTAAAAAGACTTATATGTCCATAACATTTTTAAGTAAGTAAAAATGTAACTAATAAAAAAGTGCGTACCACAAAGTAGACAAAGAGCATGTGCCTCTCTATAATACAAAATATTGTCTAATTGATCATGTACTATCTAGTCTTTATTAATCTCATTCATTCTTCTAAAGACGGAAGACTTTATCCTCAAATTATATAAAATCACATAAACTTATATTATTTGACCTATGAGCTTATGTCTTATCCTAATAAGATATTCGATTAATAGAATTGGCTAATATGGCCATTTTGCCCTTATCGGTGGGTAAATTAGGACTAAGCTCCGTGACCTTTTACGTAGTGATCATATATGGGTCCCCAACTTTCAAAAATAATATTTTCGGTCTCCAACCTATTTTAAATCGTGTACGCTACTTTAAATTGAATCGGAGGTAAATGTTAAAGTGGTTTGAAAATTATGCACTCTAGTTGCGAGTCATAGAGAAGTCACTTACAATTTTATTATCTATGTTGATGGTTTCAATCACCTAGGAACCCAAATTGACCAATTTAAATAGGTTGGAAATCAAAAACCTTACTTTTGAAGGTTTTGACTCATAATCACCCCGTGAAGGATTGGGAAACCCAACCATGACCTAACATTTTAGGGGCTGTTCTCTTTGTATTTCAATTTTGTGTTTTGAGTTTTGAATTCGTTTTGTATTTTGTGTTTTGAGTGTCCATTTTGAGATTTTAGAAAATGTGTTCTGTTTAGCATTTTGAAAAATTGTTTTGAAAACGTCCAAAACGCGTTTTGAAAATTTTGACTTGATTNTTTGTGTTTTGAGTTTTGAATTCGTTTTGTATTTTGTGTTTTGAGTGTCCATTTTGAGATTTTAGAAAATGTGTTCTTTTTAGCATTTTGAAAAATTGTTTTGAAAACGTCCAAAACGCGTTTTGAAAATTTTGACTTGATTATAACTGAAAACGCAAAAAACGACAAATTTGTGTTTTGAGTTTTGAATTCGTTTTGTATTTTGTGTTTTGAGTGTCCATTTTGAGATTTTAGAAAATGTGTTCTTTTTAGCATTTTGAAAAATTGTTTTGAAAACGTCCAAAACGCGTTTTGAAAATTTTGACTTGATTATAACTGAAAACGCAAAAAACGACAAATTTGTCGTTTTGGGTTCTCTTTATAAATTTTTCACTTGTTTTCAAAAACGTGTTTTCGAAAATGGGAAAGAGAACGTGCTTTCACTGTTTTAGAAAATCGAAAACAAAAAACGACTTGAAAATGGTAAAGAGAACAGGGCCTTAGTTATTTAATTTTTTAAGGTTACATTTTCTTCAACAATTTCTCTAGACCAATAACATACATGATTTAGACAACGTTACATACTGAACTCAAAATTCCATCGTTCAACAGAAAACATTAACTTTATAAATGAGGCTCTTGCTAGGTGAAGCATAGTACGACATGACTTATATTTTAATAAAATATTAAGTTCATGATCAATGACCAAGGATTGTCATATTTATTTATGCAACGGGATTACAATGTTAGAGCATCCCTAATGGTGGTGTAAAAGAAAGATTTAGGTATTCAAAATGGCCGAAAACCTCTCCAATGGAGAGATGCAAAGGAGATGAAAATTGCATTTTTTAATATAAAATGTAAAGAAGATGTAATACATTCACAAGAGATAAAATGTGGATCTAGATATTCCCATTGGAGTAAAATTTGAATTTAGATCTACCAAGATATAAATGAGGATGCAAAAGTGATTTTAAAGATGTCAATTTACACCAAATTTTACATCGCCATTAGAGATGCTCTTACAGATAGAAGTAGATCTATCCTTTAGGGCACCATTCTGAATAATCGCCCTTTTTTTTTTTCGAAATTAAAACCAGCCATTATACTAAAACATACGCACACGAACTTTGGAAGATACACAAAACGGAATAAAATCCACCAATACTCGATCATCACCAGACTCCGAGGGTGCAATTTGTATTACAATATTTTTCAAATTGAGAAGAGAGAGAAGTTATTGACACTACATTCAAGCAACTATTTCATCCTTGATGCAGTTCCTAAGTTTGATTGCCATAGAATCCATTCCCACTACTTGTACTATGTCACAGCACTCTCTT
>CAIGRP010060432.1:0-11851 GCA_903798385.1 Fraxinus cuspidata | reverse complement strand
ATACAAACAAAAATAAAGCTTTTTTTAAAATTTTAAGAATGTTTATTTTAAAATAAATTTTTATTTTATTTAAAAAAAAGTTTTTTAAATAAGTTTTATTTTATTTTATTTTCTAAGTAACTTTTTTTTTAAATAAGTTTTTATTTTATTTTAAAAACGTTTTTAAAATAAGTTTTTATTTTATTTTTTAAAAATAAATTTTTATTTTTAATTTATTTTTTTATATATAATGCAGAATGACTGTTTTACCCTTTGTAAAATTAATAAAAATGGTGAAAAGAAGTTGGGTAACCATGGTGAAATGTTAAATAACGTTTGATAGCCATGATGAAACTTTATATGAAATTGGATGGCTATGGTAAAATAAAATCAAACTAGATTGCCATGGTAACACAAAATATAAAGTTGGATGACCATGGTGAAACAAAATCAATTTGAGTGATCATAATGATACCAAGTATACAGTTTGGTAGCAATTTGTGGATTTAACTCAAACTAAATTATCTAACCTACACAATTTTTCTAAATTCTGTTTTAAAAGTATGGATATGGATGTTAGGATTTACAATTTTATGTATGGATCCCTTTAATTTGTCAATCAAGATTCATTACTATTGTAATATTTGGATGAATTCTTCTAAAGTATTCAATTTATCCCTTTCTAGTTCTCATTGAATATATTTAACTAATTCAATTTCACCTCTATGTAAATCAATTTTAGTTAAACGAAATATTAGTTGTAAGAATTCATCTAATGATTGCAAAAATTAGTATAGGTATCTCCACACGTTATACTAAATTACTGAATTTTGCTATATAGTCTAAATCTAAAACTCACTTCTCGATTCGTAATAGATTCACAAAATCATTGAGTAATTGGCCAAAGAATTCAAAGCATTTAATTTATGAATAAAATCAACATATATGTATTTAAAGAACTAGAATATATAATAAAAGATATAAAGTGTCACACATAAATCATATTGTTTGTCCTAACAATGAATTTAATTACTCATACTAAAGAAAGAAAAATAAAAAGTATAGCTTTCATAACCGAGTTTTGAAATCTCGATCATAGAAAGAATTGGATCTTGCACAAAAAATCTTCAACCTCAAAAGTCTTCGAACCNTTAATGAAAGAAAAATAAAAAGTATAGCTTTCATAACCGAGTTTTGAAATCTCGATCATAGAAAGAATTGGATCTTGCACAAAAAAACTTCAACCTCAAAAGTCTTCGAACCTTAATTCTGCTATTTGATCCTGATAATTATGTGTTTTTCTCCCCTTTTGATTTTCTTTCGAATTCTCACGTTATATCTTGTGCATCTCAATGTATGGAAACCACCCAAAAATGTCTTCATTCTAGTAGATATACTTCCCTTCATGTTATTCCCAAATTTGGATTCTTTTATAGCTTTTCATGGGCCAAAACAGTGTAACCCGAAAACATACGGCCCAGCGCTTAAACGCTTAAAGGCAGTAACGCGATATAAATGTGGGTGTTGCCTCTCTGTATTTTTCCTGCATCTTCTGAGCAATCACAGCACCTATGCGCTAACTTGCTGTTCCAAAACTCGTCCATGGTGCTTGTGCGCTCTGGGATGGCACTTAGGCACCAGTTTGCTACTCATTTTTTGCACATTTTTTAATATTTTTGTTATAACTTTCTCTTTCCATACTCGATTAATTCGATTCAAAATGCATTGAAAAGATAAACTCAAAGGACCATTACTTGTCTAGAGATAGATTGTTTTCAATTCGAACGTTTACTATGTCAAAAATAAATCTCAATTTCCAACTAAAAATCTAAAATATACTTGTGCGGTTGAATATTGATTTGTGAAAATATTTTAATCATATTCTACTCCTTTTTGACTTCTAATTGCATCTAATTGACCACCTAGTATTCTCGAATCTTCATCTTAAGGTTCGGCGCAAGTTTTGAGCATTCACATTTTAGTCCCCAAACTTGCATTTTTCGCCAATTTTCGCTTCTTTCTTTCAATTCCACTTCATTTTACCTAATAAACGAAATATACAATAAATTAGATTATAATTTTTCAAAATAACTATTAAATATCTATATTTGTATATCCAAATAAGTGTATAAAATACACTTATCAGATACAAGCAATGAAATTAATTGATTTACCAATTGAGAGAGTGTTGGGGGCAACATAAGGAAAAGCTACAACCTGAAATTGTCTAAACATCAGTATTTTAAAAAGCGTAACGTCTTGCAAGGCGTTAAAGCCAAACTATGGGCTAGGTGAGACTAAGAAAGACAGACGTTAAAAAGCGTTTTCTTATTTTAAAATTATTATAATTTTCAATCAATCAAAAAATTATTTAATAATGAAAATAATACATATCAAACATCTAAAACAGATTTATAAGAATATTATAATTTTTCAAAAGTTTCAAACAAAAAATTAATTTTTAAATGTAAATTGGCTTTTAAATTTATCTTAAAAGAATTGTAATTTTTTTTAAAATATAATAATGCGCGCCTAGACACACATTAGCAATCAACGGTAAATAAGGCGCCAAGCCACTTGGCCTAACATTTCTGCCACGCATCGCACCTTTTAAAACACTGCTAAACATAGATCTAAAATGGGTTCCAAACAAAGGCTTAAAAAAAAAAGTTGTCTTGAGTGTAGATTGTCATGGAGAAAATAAACCGCGAGTTCAAACCTCAAACATAAGCACGAATCTTGCAGAATTGATAACAAAATCAGAGAGAATGCCAACTATTGCACTTGCCTGGGTTCAACGAGCTCTAGATCTCATCGTTCTGATGTCATAACAAAATCTGTGACAATTTTCCATCAATTAATTCTGAACAATATATATTCGCATGTACAATCTACAAAGGAAATACTTTCTTGTGCCTAAAATAAATCAAAAAGGAAAAGTACAACATTCCACAGAATGCTCCAGTTATAATAAGAACCCAGTAAAATGTAGACGGGTTATCAAAGGTTGAATCGTCGAAGTTCATTCCAAAAATAGCAGTTACAACAGCAAATACAGTAGCTACGAAAGTAGCAGCCGTCAGAAGCAACTCAAATTGAATCAGCTGGTTCTGAACATTTCCCTGTTTACAAATATAAAACAAGTAAATTTTGCCTGCATTGCATATTGTTAAAGATAAGAAATCTATTCATGATTATTGCCTTTTGATCCATACCAGCTTTATGTTGATCAAATCCTCCGTATCATCGATATACTCTTTAAGCTGCAATGAAAGTAAAATTACTTACGCCTAAGTGTTAATCATGTAGTAATGTGAATTATTTTGACTTATTTTGAACTACTTGTTTGTAGTACAGCAATGGTGAATGTGTATTTCGATCACTTGTTAAAGCCACCAGATCTATGAAAGAAGTGCTCTTTCATGAGAAGCCGGTGCGACTTAGTTACTTAGGCATATAGAGTACGCTTAGTCAAAATCAAATCATGAATGTACAAGTACATTCCCAGTGTCACTTAAAAGGATATTTTGCGAGGTGGTCGTGGCCAAAGAGTAATCAAGCCTAGAGAGCCTCTAGAATTGACAAAGGAAAAATTTCAGTTAATTTTAGGAAAATAACCACTATATGCACTCGACCTATTGCCCCAGTGGCAAGTTGTACAATCATCCCTAATGACCAAAACCGTCCAAATTTTCATTGAATTGTCAAGCGGCCATCATGAAAACATGCCTCAGAAATTTTTGAGCACTAGTCCAAGTTGAGAAACAAAACCTTGACTTTATAAATTTGAACATGTAAGGGTCGCATGATCTTAAGAGATTACCCGTGCAACTACAATCAAAGATTGAGGACCAACTTGCTCCTTTTCAAAAGTTGGGAACAATGGTGCAAATGTTTCCTTAGTTTTAACTACATTTAAGACTTGAAAACAATATACTGGGAAGAATAGTCTGATAACGGGTTTCTCACCGATAGCAACTTGTTGAGTGTGTTGTCGGTGACTATAAAGTATGCTTCCAGTAACATTTCAAGTTGATCGATATTTTCTCCACCACTAGATGAACTTAGGAAGCTTCCATGTTTACTAGAACTAATGCTGCTGAAAGCTCTTTGCAGTTTCCGCACTCCACTACACGATCCCACTGGAGAAACAGGTGCAGATTTCGATACAACCCTTACATTTTGAGAAGTGCTGATTTGATCATATAGGTCACTGCTGGCCAGCGCCTCCCTCCTTTCTTTCTTCTCCGTTAAATACATCTCAGCCATATCTCCATCATCATCCATCAAATGTTCAATTTCAACACAAACCTAAGAATTCAAGATGAAAGCTAATGAGTACAAAAAGCCGCTTAACATATAATCTAATGCACAAATCCATTATCTTACCTTTTGTACTCTCTGGGTCAAGGCAAGGAGGTGGCCCTTGAATCTACGCACCCGCTCTAGATTGTGAGTGCTTATTGATGATGCTAATTCATCAAGTACTGGATGTATCTCCATTTCTAGTTCTTTCACCTACTAAATGCATAAAGTTCAAAGCAATGAGTTAGCTGACACATTTTTTAGTGCATGTTCGGTACCCGTATTGAATATGACTCATGCTATCCAGTCCTCCCTATCACACATTCTTTAGTGCATGTTTAGGACCTAGTATTGAACATGACTCGTGCTATTTAATCCTCCCTACCAAAGGCGCTATTAGATTGCTTATTTTGATTATGGGGAGTTATACCCACATATAGATACTATTCAAACAATATACATAATCTATAGCATTTCATCTTTCGGTAACCATGTTTGTGGATGCGAAGATTGGCAGTGGAGTTAGGACAGAAAAGCCATATGTAGTAATCCTCAAATCAAAGATAGGAGAAGATGAGCCATTTTGAAAACGACTTGAGTGAACAAAGAATAATGAGATTAAAACAACTGAAGTAAAGGCTTTTCATTTCCTGAATGTATATTTGGGAATCAGAAACTACAGATTTCCTACAGAAATCTTCATAACAAATATACAGAGAAAACACTCTCCCCGCACGGAGCAACCTCCACAATGAGTCAGAGAAGATCCCAGATACCCATAGGCTAAGTAAGACAAACTCTAGGATCCATTTGCTAGACAAAACTAGAAATCCCAAAAAAAACTTTCACTACTAGTGCTTAAAACAGATAATCACATACCTGAGTATCAAGGGAGGTACATGTTAGTTCCAAAGCAAGCTCCAATGCCTTGAATTCGAACGGCAGATCATCTGAATAAAATCAGGCACATTGTGAGCAACTCCAAATATTTATTTGGAGAAAATTATAGATATAAAGAAAGGAAATTTTTTGCATAGATTTATAAGATTGTAGCAATTTATCATACTCAAAGGTAGCTAAAATACACACCCATTCATAAAGCAATTTTAACGTCATAATAATTATTATACAATTGAATTGTAACTTATTTTACAACTATTACAACTGTACCTAAATATAGCTTGTGTATGGGGCAGCTTAATAGCAGACTGAAATACTGTATTGAATAATCATCAGTATCAAGAAAACAAATTTCATTGATGAAAAAATCTTTGCACATTATCAACTGTTACATGAAAAGAAAATAGAAAGAAAAGAACAGTTCTGTTTCCTTAGATCTATTCATTTTGGAAGAGGAGGACCACGTGTACTGCCCAATATATTGGCCCTTACAACTAAATATATGTTAAAACAGTTTTATTTTACGTTGTTAGAGCCATAACCACAAATACTCTTGTGAAGAGATTTAAATGAATCTTAACATATTTCTATTTAACATATTCTAAACATATAATATTTATATGCTTTCTTCTCTCTCTCCTCTTGACGTAGTTCTGGAGGTAAGCCTTGTACGTTTCCACCAACTGCATTACTTCTTGGTGTAGGGGATTCTGCCAAACCCCCCTTCTAGTTGTAAGGTTGTTCCTAGATCTAGACGAATTTATATATATTTAATTAAAAAAACCCCAAAGTATTCGATAATTGATTAATTCATATTAAGCTTAAACTGAAACAAAGGTGATATTAAATGCTTGTTACCTGAACTCTGAACTCTGATTTTCCGAATTTGTTTTAATATAGAAAATACAAGCAATATATACATGCATTCAAATTTCATATCTAATTGTATATATTGAATAAAATAAAAGAGTTATCCTTGAAATTCATTAAATTATTGTCAGAATAACACTTTTTAAGTAATGGAATAAGTTAATTCTAAAAGATTGCATCGATGATTATGTGTTAACAACTTTATAGGAGACCAATCAAGAGATCATTCTTCAATTTGTTAGAACCTATGATGGTAAAATCAAAGAAAGAAAGCACCAGAAAATAATAAAACCAATTTATACTCTACAGGAATTACATTTACCAGAAAACAAACGTGGATATACGGTCAGGCTACTATCAGATAAATTCATGAAGAAGACGAACCAAATACGGCCTATGTGACAATAAACGGGCATTAGACTTTATGCTTATGCCTTCTGGACTCCCCAGTGTCCCCGCCACAGGGCACCTTAAAGCTAGATAAGAAGCAAGGCAGGTGCGAAGTATACTTCTGGGGTCAAAGACGAAAAAAATACAGATTTGAAGACTGTAGATCTAGAAGGTTTTAACTTTTAACCTATTGAAAATGGACAATTTTTCCTCAGTTTCCTGCTTTTCTTAGCCTTCCTTTCTTGATAAGTAAAAGAGAGAAAGAATCATGGAAGGCAATGTTTAAAACTCGGTTTCCCACTAAGCTTTTCACATTTTACATCAATACCTATTGCTGTGAGAAACATAGACATTTCCATAATATCTTGTAGTCAACATGTACAACCTCGCTCCATGTACAAAAATAAGTGTTCTGCCTAACACTGGTACATGCATTTAGAGATTTACAGCAAGTCAGTTACCTACTTTCTTGTTCCCTTTTTATATTAACTTCTCCATGGAATTCTATCAGGCTGATTCATGTTAATTTTAGATCAATGGAAAGGAATAACGAAGGTGAAAAAACAATAACCTGTACTTCTCATTGACTGGTATAGTTTTGAAGGATTGCTGGCTAAACTACTTCCATTTCCGATCAATTAGATGCGGACTCTAGATGATGAAGAAATACTTCAATTTCCGATCAATTAGATGCGGATAATTATCTCGCTATAGAGAGTTCAATAGACTTCTAACTAAGAATTTTTTTTTTGGATTCAAGTTCTTACTTTCTATCCACTTTCTTTTCAGTAATATTGTCAAGAATACTAATATTTGAATTTATCTCAATGTTCCAAAGACATAAGGAACACAATTTCAAGCAGAGATCAAGATTTATTACTTAGTGGTTCATAGGAGCAAAATGACGCAGTCAACGATGGAAAAATTAAACATCATTTACAAACTAAACTATTTTACCAGGTTGATCTTTAGATGTCTGAAGGCGTCTGCACAATTCAGACTTGTACTGTAGCACAGACGCATCAATTGAGTTCATTAGTATAACCTCATCAGCTGTGATTATACATCTAATCTGTTCGAGACTAATGACAATAGCTTTCTCTCGACCTAATATCGTGTAAGAATAGATAAACATCGGGTCCAAAAGCCTGAGATCTCGAGAAGGTAAAGAGCAATGCCTCATTACGGTAAACTTATCCAGTTCCAAAACTTTTGAATTGCCAGTCTGATCAATCTTTATCCAAGAACGACTTCCATGATTATGACCTCTCTTCTTAAAGCCAGAAAAACCAGGTCCATGAACGCTATGATTCCCATGTCTATCTGAATGAAATCTTACTGAATTGAGAGAAGTGGCAGATTCAGGAATATCAAAAATGACAGAGGGAGCTCGGGATTCTGCCATTTGCTTTCACTTTTTTCTCCTTTAGTTCAGCCAGAGTTTGAAGAGTTCTCTTCATCAGAAAAAACCAAAAGCTGTACAAATTCTAGATATTACTTATGTAATGCAAGCTGAGACTTTAATCCAGTAATTCTTAGAGCTCTTTGTATCAGCTATAGCCATCCTCCTTTGTTGTGGATCCTAGAAAATGAAATGAAAAAGTGAACAAACCAACAACCATCACAAGATTTGACTTAATTTTTTTTTTATAATCTAAAACAAGAAGCACAATACTATACATGTAAAATTGTAGCACAGTCTAAATACCTCCAGAACTCCAGAAGTTTATATCTAAAATATCCTTTTTCTTTCTTTTAAAAAAATGTACCTCTAAATCTCTCCAGTGTTAAGATTTCTTCCATAATGAGAATTACAGATATATCCACTGCAGTTATACAGATAGGAAGTGGGCAAATTGGAAACTCGGTAATCTTCTTTTGAATCATAGCCATATCAAAACAAAACAATTAAAATAACAGTGAAAATAATTCCAGTCGAACATGTTGTTTGCTGGTGTTTTTTCTTATTTCCAATTAAATTTTTGAAAGTTGTGCGTTTGACTTAAGAACCAAATTTGGAGTCATATCAATTTAATTTTTCAAAATAGATACTTCCCAAAAATTCATTATATTTAGCCCTTCTTTCGTAGAGTTTCTATAAAATTCATTTCCCACTAAACTCATTTTCAACCACACATTATCCCAAAAATCACTTTTCACGGCATCTATATTTGAAAAATCTACATCAAACAGGGTTCTTATTTCCGTTTCCAATTACAATTTTAAGAAGTGAAGTGAAGTGATGTTCCCTTGCAGGTGGGGGGTGGGAAGTCATATTATCAGACAAATGTAGAGGACAAGGCAAAAATCTGAGCCTTAAATTTAACTATGCTCTAAATTTATATCATACCCACATAAAAACATCAATTTTGACAACTCAACTGGAATCTACGATTCATTACATCCCACGAGGAACCTGTAAAAATCCCAATAATCACAAAATTATCCAACAACGAGTGAAAAACAGCAAACTCGTCAGATTGATACTTCTAATGCCCAATTTTCATAGAAACCATCTTTTTGCATAAATTCCATTAATATCATGTGTTGATTGCATTTAAACTGACACAGTGCCCCTCCCAGCAACAGATTTTCGTCTTTACACGCTCACAAGAATTAAAAACACATTATATGCGCATAGAACCTCGTAATTGTTATAAAGATTGTACCTTTCTTGAGGAAATTCCGAATCTTATTAGGGGGTTCTTTCCATACCTTCACCGTAACAGAGAGAGACTAAGATGAGTTTTCGTTTATGCGAGATTTCTTGATTGTGTGTGTGTGTGTTGTGTGTGAGTGAGAGAGAGAGAGAGAGAGAGATTTTAGTATCAGAAAATTTTACAGGTTTTTTTAGAGTTCTTATTTCTAATAAAAGAATAAGGAAGTGTTTGAGCCATGTTATTTTGAAATATATTCGAGAATAGTAGATTGATGGGGAATGTGTGGTTGAAAAATAATGAAAAGTTACTGATGTGATGAAAAATATTATTTTATTGAAAAATATGTGGTTGAAAATGAGTAAAAAAATGAGAATTGAAATTTTAATGTGTACCAAACAGGGACTAAAGTTAAATTATTTATAGGTAATATTTTTGTTTAAATTACTGTATTATTTCTATTAAATTATAATTCATTTTCTCCCTTCTCCAATCAATTACACATTTTTTTAATAAAATAATATTACCCATAAATTCAAAAAATCTAATTATTTTTTAACCATACATATTTTTAAAAATATTATTCAAAAATCGTTTTTTTCCTAATGATGAAACCCAAACAAAGGCATACATTTTTTTATTGTAATAAAGGAATCGTTGTTGACTATCAAATATGAAATATCAGACATTCACAACCTATCTTTTTTGCTTGAGAATTTTGCATCCTTGGTCCTTAACCTTATATATAATTGCTCAATCATTCCTAGTGTTAAGAAGCGTCACTAGTTTCAAATTGTCACGGTCATATCATCAAACTTTATAAAACTAGGTTTTTCTATTGATTTGGCCACCATCTGGTATCCATTAAACTCTATATTTTAATTTAAATCAAAATCAACAATTCATTTCAATCATATATTTATGGATCCCACGACTTCTCAACCATATATTTCATCAACTTCTATTAAAATTTATTAAAAATCTGATTTTAATCCTCATCAATTAAAGGCTTGAGTTGACATCGGAAAAGCTGAGGTGGGATATGTTTGCATGGTAATGAACCATAATTCATCATTTTACTCTACACTTAGCACATGTTTGCTATTTTGTCTTTCCGATTCCGTTTATGACGTTTGTGATAAATCATAAGTACATAATATTGTAACAAGTAACAAAATAATTGTCCTACGAGTATTGTTTAGTTATCGAGCATCGAAATTGTTTTAACCCTAGCTTTCTTTGATCAAGCGATTTGAGAAACTGTAAACAAAAGTGCAAAGTAATTACGAGACAACTTAGGGAAATTGAATGATTGAGTTACTATGTTTCCAATTTTACATATGCTCATCCACTTTAATACAACCTATTACGCAATTGAATGTATTTTTTATACGCAATTGAATGTATTTTTTATATTGATAATCGAATGTCCCTAACTTATTTTATAATCTATCTCGAGTTGTAAAATTTCTCTACATCTATATGAGAATTGCAAATATACAAAAACACGGCAAAATCAATGAACATTCATGCGATCAACCAAATTCTATAAGAGTCTGTTTGACTGTTTTAAATTCTATGAAAAATGTAAACCGATATATTCAATTCATTGGATACGTAAATGGAAACATTAAGCACGACAGTGAACACTCAAACATTAATTCATACTTGGATTAAAAAACGTGAAAATTGAATCAAAGCATCAAAATAAATGTTTCGTTGTTGTCCTAATTTAAATTTTAGCTACTCTTGTTTGAATTGCAAAATTCCTACTAAAGATTGAATAAACTTTCTTAAGAGAGAGAAAAGAAGATGAGAAGACGAATCCATGTACTCACAATTGGAAGCTCAAAGGGTTCCCTTTTATCGAAACTAGGAGCAAAACATTCTCCAATATTATAGCTAGTTTTTCTCGTGATTGAAACTTGTCTTTTTTTGGTTCGAAGTCGGTAGTCTATATAGATAAGCGTTTTAAAACCTTTGAGTGAGCCGCAATTACCAAATTCTTTGTTATGTTTCCTCTTTATTTCCTTTCGGGGTTGCTTCTCAGATTTAGCTTTCGTGTCCAAGCATTCAAACCATGCTTTTCCTTCTCTTTTTCATAATCTTTGTTCTAAATGATTGGTTCAAGTCATAATGTATTCCCAAGAATGACAAAAAAAATCCGACAAACTCGATACCCACGGGTCCCGCCCCAAAAGGGGTAGGGATTACCTTCTTAATCGGGTATTCGGGTCGGAGACAAGGAATTTTGCCCCGGTACGGATTCGGGGCAGGGATGGGTACAAGTGTCTCGCCCCCGCCCCGTTTATTTTTTATTTTTTAGAATTCAATACTTTAAATAGATAATTTCATGAAATTTTATTAGTTCTAATAGAAATTGTAACTAAAATTATCTATAAAATATGATAAACAATAAAAACATTAGTTTACCAAATATATTTGAATAATTTAACTTTTAAAAATAAGTGAAGATTAAAAAATATATTATTGTCTCAGTCTAATGAATGTAAGTAATAAAATGAATTCTTAAAAAAAAAAATTAAATGGAGTAGTCTCGCCCCGCCTTAAACGAGTAACGGAGCGATGATGGGATGTGGAATTGATTGGCGGGGACCTCCCCCGTCGTCATCCCCATGGATCCCATTATTTTCTATTATTAAAAATTTATAATTAATCATAATTTAAGGCAGTGGGGTCCACTGCCAATAATTATCTTCCTTTGTGTTAAATGAAAGAACATTACAATC
>CAIGRP010060427.1:0-10286 GCA_903798385.1 Fraxinus cuspidata | reverse complement strand
AAAAAAGGTATGCTTTTCCATAATCGATAAACATACAGTTAGGCAAGACTATGGCACCTAAATAATCGTCAAAAAAATTCTAACCTTTAAATATAATAAAATTTACTAATTATGTTGTGTTCTAAAGCGACAATAACTTATAAAATACCTTCGAGACGAGAATATATAAATTGCATGATTATTGCTAATTATGCCACTAAGTGCTATAGATTGACTCAACCCCACATTCTTTCTAGCAAAATACAATGTTTACAGACTTAAGAGTCACTTTTTTCGAGTATAATAAGGTTGTTTAAAGGCAGATTAACGTTAGATGTGGCTTCTGCTTACACCTAAATGTACATCAATAATTTATTTAAATTTTTAATCATTATGGTAAAATACATTGCCAATTTTTGCAATAAGATATAGCCTTCTGCTAAATTTCCATTGGATATACATTATAACAAGTCGCTTTTTTTGCGGCACGCCATGGAGAAGTTAGATAATTTATGAATTTTGTTAATGAGCAGTCGATTATAAAGATTAGAGCTTTTAAAAGTTTATTCGGCATATATTTATTAAAATAATAATAATTATTATTATTATTAGAGAATTTACGGTTATAAAACGAGGAATATTGTGGGTCAAATATAATGTAGTTAAAAATAATTTTGAGAAAAAATCACAATATTGATGCATGTTAAGAGTTAAATCTTGTACCAATCTAATATTGATATATTGGGGTTTGCCCAACTCTTCTAAAAAATGTAAATATAAAAAGATGGAATTTCGAACCTCGATCGTGGACTTTTAAAATAGACAACAATCCAAATGGGTTTCCTTCTTTGTGTCGAGCCTTCGATTATAGATGGATATCTCGATTTATCATGAACGATTAAGTGATTAACCTAAAATCATACAAAATTAAATATTCCTAGATATGTTGGCGAGTGATTAATGAGTTTACAAAGTTGCATGTGACGTCAAGATTTGCAGTTGGTGTACATTAATTATAATTTCTTCTAGAAACAAAAATAAAAAGAAAAGATCATTTAATGAAAGTGGAGTAGTTGAATTGAATTTTTGAAAATAGACAAGACATCAACTGTCTGCCCATAAGAACGAAAAGATGAATGAACTCAACTACTCCCGCCGATGATAATAATAATAATAATAATAATAATAATAATATATCTTATTCATGAAATTAGTAATTTTTTTTTCTTCAACATAAAATTAGACGAAAATACAGACACTAATATTATTTCAAAAATATAATTAACTTATGATGATCCCATTATTAATATATGAAAAATTGGATCATAATCATTGGAAAAGATAATATAATCAAACATGTTTTATGACATTAGTACTTAGTAGTGATCGCGGATTATTTTGAAGCCGTTGAAGGTTCAATGCTTCACTGCCCAACAACTTGCATTCATAACAACGGTGTCATATCGCTAAGAACATCCTAAGAAACTCTTTAAGTATAAAATATTCTTTATTTTCAAGAGTCGATACTTAAAAATGAGTTTCAAGACATTCTCTATTTTAATTTTTTAAAATAGAGAGTGGGTTGACCCTTCGAACTTAAAGAGTTAAACTGACTCTCTATTTTTAATGTACAATAATTGCATTTAATAAATCATATATTTTAATATATTACTTCTTAAACTATTTAAATCACATTTAAAATTGATTGGTCAATTGGTATATAAAAAATTATGTTGAATAAAATATGAAAAAAAAAATCGATATATATAAGCAAAATGAAGAGTTAAAATGGAGAGCTTGTTAAAGTTTTGACTCTCTAAAATGGTCGCTTTTCAGAGCGGACACATGTATATGCTTGTCGTCAACTGGTGTTGTAAGGTGTTGGGGGTGCAGTCTCACGATAAGTACAACTCTTGTAATAATTTTATAATTTGATTTTTCAAAATCTACAACCAGAATTTAATGATAATTTATTTTTAAGGCTCAGAAAAACCTAAGATTCCAGGCCTCGTTAGAGAAAAATCACCTACCACAAATCACTATAATTATAATATGCCCCGCCAGCTGCATTTCTTACCGTTGAATTCAAGAATTGTGGTAATCTTTCGAAATTTCCATCATCTCATCAGAAGCAAACAAAGAAACTTTTAACACGCGGCAGATTTTCTAAGTCAAAGTTCCTGTTTTACAGGCACCTAGAAAATAAAAACATACAGACGTTAAGAGTGACGGCAAAATTTCGGGGAAAATCTTGCTTTGAATAAATTATTTACGGGTCACCTCTCTCTCTCTCTCGTTTACTGTTATTCACGAATCCCAATTGAGACCTTCCCCTCTCTCTGAATTTGCTTCTCTCTTTCTATGTATGTACAGTTCTAGATTGGAAGTTAATTATTGGGTTGCATATTAGTGATAGAAAGGTACTATTTGCTTATATTTTTTCTTTGCTGGTATGATTGTGTTCTGTTTGCTTTTCTTGATTGCGTGTGTTGATTCTCTTCTTTTTTTCTCTGGTTGGTTGTTAAATAATGAATGATGCAATCTTAATTTTTACACGTTAACATCTGTGTATATGTTTCTACAAATTCTGTAATTGTATTTGTTTGGATTTTAGATATATTTTTGTTGAGAGGTAGATCTGGAAGAAGATTTTGCTTTGAACTAAATTGATTATCTTTTTTATGAATCCATTAAGATTCTGTGTTGGGTTTTAGTTTTCACGTTTTTGGTAATATGAATTTTGGCATTTTACTTTTCGTTTCCTTTTTCTCATGGGTGAGTTGTCATTTGTCATAGACAAGAGGGATCTCTAAGTCACTTATCTTTTTGCCTTTTTTCTTTTATAAAATGCCAAACTTTGTATCTTTAGATTGCTTGTTGTTAGGGATGGATAAACCTTGTAATTTTACAATCCAGCAATGTATTTCTTGACCCTTTGATCACATTTTGCAGAATTTTACAATGTATTTATTCACTTTGGTGTACCAGTGGAGTGCAGATCTAATCTGCGGCTTCAGCAATCTGAAATAAGTTTCTGCGAATTAAAAGCATTAATTGATGCATTACAATCATGTATGTGTGGTTTATTAGTCTTGGAGTTGACTATCAAGGCTGAGAATCGAAACTCTGTCCTATGTGATAAGTTCGATAGAAATGGCTGTTGCGGGTTTGCATAATGTATTAGCATATTGTCCTCCATTCTTTGGGGAGTCTCAGACTCCTGTGTCGAGGACATGTGGTGAAGAACCAGACCAGACTAGCACTCGGGCATCCTCTCTTTTGCAAATGTGGCGGGAGATTGAGGGTGAGCATGTAGTGGGTCATTCTCCTAGATCAAGGCCACTGAGAAGTGATGTTTTAGATTCGGACAACTCAAGTACAATCACTTCAGATGGACAAGGGAGTGATAATGGGGATGATTGCTCTGATGATGCCAGAGAAAATGAGAATCAAGACCGAACGAGGTTAGAGAATGACCATGAGGATAGTAACAGCATTATTTCTGAGCAATCTACTGATTTGGGAGAATTTGAAAGAGAACGAGTTAGACAAATTTTTCGCGAATGGATGAACAGTGGTGCTAAAAGTCATTCTACTACTGGTTCACGTGTGAACAAGCAATCAGGGCCACAATGGCTTGCGGAGAACGAATGCGAAAGGGTGAGAGTCATAAGAGAATGGGTCCAGAAGAATACCCAACAAGGAAGCAGTTCTGGCTCACATAGAGATGGAGTTGCTGAGGTCGGTTCTCAATTTGAGCAGGTGCGTGACGGCTTGACAGTCAATCACTCTGAGGTTGGTGCGCGGAGGCCTATTCGGAGATTATGTGGCAGACAGACTCTTCTTGATCTTCTTCTTAGGGCCCAAAGGGAAAGGAGAAGAGAACTTCAGGGTTTGTCCGAGAAGAGGCCAGTATCAGACTTTGCCCATCGCAATCGCATTCAGGTGACTGGTTATCATTGGTATTTTCCTCTTGTAGATGTCATAATTACATAAATTATTATTATAATCCAGTAACATAACTCTTCTTGGTCAAGTGCTTGTAGGCTCAACGGCAGTGTCTATGAAGCCAATTTACAGTTTTTCCATATCACTGATGTTTCTTATAACATAATTATCTGCCTATGTTTGGCTCATGTTTATCAAGTGTCATTTTTTATCCATACATTTCAAGGGAATAACAAGTGTTACTCACTTTATCGACCACTCATTTCTAGTTATTTTATAATTTAAACAGTTTATTAACACTTCCTAAACATGCTTGATTGTATTTCTATACAAGCTTCCATAAGGATCTCCGTATACTACATAATCTTTAGGGATTCAGTGACTGTGAAATCTACAAAATAGTAAAAAAAATAAAAAAAATCATCCTTTTTAATCTCATATGTCTCATGCAGGCGTTACTTCGAGGTAGGTTCCTTCGAAATGAAAGATCAATCTCAGACGAGAGACCATGTTCAATAGCTGCAACTGAGTTGGGTATGCTGAGTCAAAGACATGCAGTATCTGACCTCAGGTAGATTCTAGTGATATGTTGTAGATATTTAATGATTCCAAGATGCCGAGATAAAAAAAGATATCCATTTACTTATTTGAACTTGGCAGTTTTCCTGTGTAATAATATTTTATCTCGGTCAGCCTTCTTTTGTGATGCTCCTCGATTTATTCCTTTTATATCTACCTTGTTTTTATTGAATCTACATGATAAGCATCATAATTTTTGATTTCATAACATCAATTATCTCTATAGTTTTATGCTTGTATACTTGTTTGAATCGGTAAATACAAAATTATGTAGCTTTAAGACATGAGATGTTGAATTCAATGTTTAATGATATATACATGGCACTTAATTTAAAAGCTTAAGCTATTAGATCTAATAGTTCAACATGGTAACAAGGGAGGCAAAGATCCTGAGTTCACGTCTTGATGCCATCCAATTTTTTTATTGATTGCAAAAAAGTCATCATGGACATTGCACATAATAATCTTGCAAAAAATTATTTATCATTGTTTTTCTTTGTACTAGATCTCATATCTCGATTTTCTTTTCAATTTTGTTGTCTGAGACTCTAAAATTTATTTCAAAATATTTAAGGTCGCGCCAAGTCTTTTTTACTCCTTTTTTCTCCAGAGTTTTTTTTTTTATCTTTTAATATCATAATTTTGTGATACAGGGAAGGATTCCTCTCCAGATTGGTCAATTCTTCTCAGATTTTAATGAACAGCTATAATGAACATAGAGATGAACAAGAGGTTATCAATAGTCAATCACGGCCTACTTGCGCGGAATGGGAGACCAATGTGATTCATCCAGCAGGAGACTCAGAAAGGGGAACAGATGAAAACATCATTCAACAGGAGTTTGTTATAGAAGGTGCTTCTGAAGTAGAGGAGCCAGTTTTGGACAATGAAGAAATTTTGCAAGAAGCGTCGATAGAGGTTGAACAGGCTGCTAATAGACATGCTATAGAGAACAATGACCCTGGAACCATCGCAGAGAATAATGCCAATGACCGATCATTGGAAAATGTGGATATCGATGGCAGTGAACACCTTGAAGGTTTTGCCGAAAATTATGAATATAGAACTCAGGTAAATTATGACCAAGAGGTAGCTGGTTATTCTGATAACATGGAAAGAAATGCATATGAAGAATTTGATAGGCAAGATTCTTCAGCTCAAGGGGAAGAGTTGCGAGAGTCAGTAATTGAGAATGAAGAAAGTAGCTGGCAACAATTAACTGGTGTTTCGTTTAGTGAATGGATGGATGGTAGAGGTTGGCAGCGAAACTCTGCTAATCAATGGATTCAAGAAACATCTGGTAATGATGGTGTTGAACATGGTCAGATGCAAGAATCACATGAAGAATGGCAAGGTCATGACTTGCAAGAGGCTATTGATAGTTGGTTAGATGTGCCTTCTGGAGAGGACAGTGTAACCATTGAAAGATTTGAAGGAGTTTACTTCTCAGATGATGATAATCTTTACAGCATGGAACTTAGGGAACTTTTCAGCCGGTAATGATTTTGTCATTATTGACTCGAGCATTTTCTGTTAATCGATGAATTTCACGTAAACTATTGATTTTTGTTCTGAACATCTCTTTTGTGCTGCAGGAGACGTGTTTCCAGTCTTCTTCGAAGTGGTTTCCGTGAAAGTCTAAACCAGATTCTACAATCACACGTGGAAAGGCAAGGTCATGCTTCTAATGATTGGGAGGACAATGCATCTTCTTCTCTTGCCTCCACAGAACAAGTCGAAGAACAGATAAATGGTGATCAAGACTCGGCTCAAGATGGCACAGAAAGGAATCCATTTATCTTCTCTTTACCACTCGGCAATGCTTTACAGCCACCTTTAGATGAAGAGTTGCAGGATGCAAACTGGCCATGCAACAACTCTGAACAGCGGTTGGGAATTGTAAGCTCCGACATTGGTGAACTTGCAAGCTTATTTAGTCCCCTGTTTTACAACTATTATTTTCAAATTCTTTTCACTACGTACTCATTTTCAAGTACACATGCACGCAATAAAATATTTTGCACGTAAACCCAAAACATTTCCCTATTTTTTAGCCTCACATTTTCCTAAAAATCGCTATTCAAAACATGGTTTTTTCTATTTAATGATTGCCAAACAGGGTCTTAATTGAGATTGGATAATATCCATATAGAGTAAAATATTGGATTAGGTTAGTCAAATTACTTGGTTTTCACATCTAATGGATTTTCCGGAGCACTTCAAATTCATAGTTTTCATATCTAATGGATGTAGTAAAATTACTTCATACATTTTTTGGGTTATTTGATCATCTTACCCTTTGGATGCCCTGTCAGCCACTTCTGCTCTCTTGGCTTGGCATGGATTTTTATCTATTTTGTTAATTGATATTGTAGGTGATAAAACTTCAATAAGCTAATGTACCTAGTTTGGTTAATTGAGTTTTTAGAGCTTTCCCCCTGCTTGCATTTAACTTATAAGCATGTATTTCTGTTGAACATTCCAGGAGTGGGAGGTCATCAATGAGTTGAGAATTGATATGGCTAGGCTTCAGCAGAGGATGGACAATATGCAGAGGATGCTGGAGGCATGCATGGACATGCAAATAGAATTGCAGCGAGCTTTGCGTCAAGAGGTTTCTGCTGCCTTAAATCGGTCAATTTACTCAACAGGTTAGATTTCGTGCTGGGGGTCGTTAACATTAGTAATTCTGTCTTAATCTCTCTCTTTTATATTAATATTAACCTTTTCTCTGTGCACTTCTTTTTTCCTATAACAAAAAGTGTCTCTCTAACTAATTCCTGCCACTTCGTTACCTCATCTAATTTTCCTATCACCACCACATATCGTCTTCCTATTTCATATATATGGCTTATGTCTCTCTCTATTATGAATTGATCAGTTCCAACGTCTTTATGAATACAGATAAGCTTGAAGGCACTGTGCCCAAGGATGAATCTCAGTGGGATCATGTAAAGAAAGGAATATGTTGTCTATGTCAAGATGGCCACATAGATTCCTTGCTGTACAGGTAGCGAAGTACAAATTTATGATAATTTGTTTCACTATTTATAATGACGTAGATCTGCACGTGTATATTATGTGCCATGAAATGGTTCTAATGTCTCGTCTGATTCTATGCACTTCTACCAAGTTCAGTGTTACCTAGTGGAAGAAACCTCTATGGCAATGCACCGTAAATGATAATTGTTTCTCTTATAATTTAACAACGGATCTCATTGTGTCTGTCTTTTATTAATACAGGTGTGGGCACATGTGCACCTGTTCAAAATGTGCACATAGATTGGTCGAAAGCACTGGTAAGTGTCCAATGTGCCAGGCACCAGTAGTTGAGGCAGTCCAAGCATACTTTATACAGTAATGGAAAAAGAAAAAAACGTGAATAGGTGAAAATATGAAATGAATAGAATGATTCGAGTTGAAATAAGAAGGCCGCTATGTAGACAGACAGCTCTAGCCTGGAGTCTCATCCTGGTAACATATACAACTTCACATACATAGATTCACACATTTTATTTTCTTCTCTTGTGAGGATGAAAAGTGCGTTAAAGGGAAAGAGACTACACGGGGTCCTCCCAATGTAGGTTCCGATGGGATTCCAGATTCGTTGTTGCAATCAGAACCGGATATTCATTCAACTACTCCGGTCGAGTATAACAGACTGATACAGTTGCATCTGTACCTATGAAAGAAAGTCATTAGTTTTAGTGATGGCTTTTGTTGTGATTAAAACTCATCATATGGTGACAAATGGATGAAAGTTGCAACTGATGCTGATTTTGTGCATTGTGTCTGAGAAAATGACTGTTTAAGATAAATATTTATTGAACTGAATGACAGCAGTAATTTTATAACAGTTTCAATAGTTCATATTACACAATTGTGGAGATACTTACCATTTCATGTAAGCTATAAGTTAATTTTGGCAAATGTACTTATTTTCGATTGGTCTTAAACTTATTGCATGAGCGGCAAACGAATCCTTAAGTTTTAAAAAGGATCAAGTTGATCATCTACTTTTTATTATAGTTGCACAAATGATTTTCAACCATAGAAAGCGTTCAAATCTCTGTGAGGATTGCTTGTGTAATTACAGATCTATTTGCTCTTTTGGAGTGTAGGAGTCAATTTACTATTCAGGTAATATATTGAGCACCAAAATGCAATTTTCCAAATTTTAATAGCACATCGAGATTGCACCATTATTAGCATTAAAAAAAACAGATGGTGGCCATGTCCTTGTTACTTATATAACTAGATATTGAAATAGCAAAAAAGCCCTCTCCAGAAGCTACCACAAACAATATTAGACGCGTGTTTAATAAAGTATTAAGACTTGAACCTTTTATAGATTAACTATCAACAATCATGTTAATGGACATTTTCCTTTACATTAAAACCTTGTTAGAGCTCCATTATTCAGTAATTTTTCTTTTTTTTTTTCATATTCATTTTCAACCATATATTCTCCAAAAGTACAGTGCTACATGTACAGATTAAAGCATTGCCATATTGTTTACAGCTACCGTTGGCAGTTTTTTATTCAACAAAGGCACACACAAAAAAAGAAGTGACCAACCAGGTGTTGAGAAGCAAAATTGTCTTTGAAAAAGCACTATTACAAAACTCATTTTAACATAAAAATAGGACTTGAACAAGGGCTAAATTTAATATTCTTCTGCATGACATCCATCAAAACCATTGATTTATACAACACCATATTACACCACTGTCCAAATTTTGATACATACGGGAGAATATCAAGGAGAATGTTAACAACAATGTACACGTTACTTAATTCAACTATCAATTACATGTCCCTATTTCCAAAGTCGGTATATTTTTTATTGCCAAAAAATTAGGCCTCCTTTGAACATTTGCTTTTGAACTACCAGTCTCGAACCCTTATCCCGTCTCAGTCCACGAATCATCAAGTTAACATTGAGACAAGTGATGGGCGAGTAGGACTCAAATTTTTTTTTCACAAGTTGGCTCGTATTGAACTTGTGGGCCAACTTATTTTTGGCTCATTTTTAAAAATAACAAATTGATTAGTGGGCTCGTGGATGTGTGGAGAAAGGGGTCAAGTTGAACCAAACCTTATTTATAGGCACGAGCCGAGGTCAATTTGTCCATATGGCTAAGTTGAGCTCGGGTTAGCTTTATCCATTGTTACTCCTAATTTGTGCAATGCTTGTAACATTTTTTGCGTCAGTCAAATAAATGTAAGAAAGATAGTTTCATTATCCAATAAAATTAACATACATTTTGATTTAGACAATCACTTACATCGGTATTATATAGTTTTATTCTTTACATTTTGACTTTTACATTACCCCTAGTCCATTAGGTCAAGCTTTAACATCACATCTTCTTCAATTGAGGGTTTGTTTGACAAAGATTTTTGAGAAATGATTTCATGAGAAGTGTTTTTCCATGAATTTATTTTTAAAAACTAAAAAAAAAAAATGAAAAATAATATGAGAAATAATTTTTTCAAGGAATATATAATTAAACATAAATATAAAATAAAAATAATTCTCCTGTAATCAAAATTCGTAATTGAGCTTATTGACCCAAAAAAATGTGCCAACAGAATCCCTACCACGTTCCCTCCATGTGGCTATCACCTGCACACTGAACACCCCATTAGAAGGCAAAGGCCGCCGGTCAAGAAAAGGTCCGGCGACCGTTTGCACTCCGACGGTCAAGTCAACGGCCGGACGAGAAGAAAAAATAGTGCAAGGGAGAAAGGGGGAATTTGGATAGGGTTAGAGAAC
>CAIGRP010060417.1:0-48982 GCA_903798385.1 Fraxinus cuspidata | reverse complement strand
CTATTTTGAGATTGTTGAAAATGTGTTCATTTTGACATTTTGAAAAATTGTTTTGAAAACACCAAAAACGCGTTTTGAAAATTTTGACTTGATTATAACTGAAAACATTCAAAACGATTCGTTGTTATGTGTTTTCTTTATAAATTTTTAACTTATTTTGAAAAATATGATTTCGATATTTTAAAAAATCGAAAATAAAAAAATGACTTAAAAATGGTTAAGAGAATTTACCTCAATTTCATTTTAACTCTTTCATCAGCGAAAATTCTCTGTACAGCAAACTCTCTCCCCACCATCCGATTATATACACTTATACGCGTCTCTTTACTCTCTCTTCTCAGATTCTTGATTGAATACATCTGTACTCAGCCGCACTTTCTCTTGGGTGCATTCCACACAGTTATACACACTTGATCAGTTGATTGTCCCCCTTTCAGTGCATGTGCATATATACATGCAAATATATATACAAATATGCGCTGTATGTAAATGAGATTGCAGTCTGAGATTTGAGGCCTTTGGTGTTCTGGATTTCCTTTGGATCACGAAGTGAGGTGGGTTTTTTATTCTTTGATTTCTTTTGCATGTTTGTGTTATTTTTCTTGTTTACATGGATTATGCATTATTTTTTAGTTTCCCATTAGACCCACTTCTTAATTTTCTTTAGTTATGTAAAAGTTTGCATTTATTAGTTGTTTGGCTCGATTGATGAGAGTTTATGCATTATTTTTTAGTTTCCCATTAGACCCACTTCTTAATTTTCTTTAGTTATGTAAAAGTTTGCGTTTATTGGTTGTTTGGCTCCATTGATGAGAGTTATTTGTTGTTGTTGTTTAATAAGGTAAGGTATCTATATAAAATGAATATGTTGTGAGCTATTAATTTTGTTCTTTTTGCCTGAGGAAGGTTTGATTTGAAGTTGTAAGATCTGAATCCAGACTTCCTTACTGATATGTCACGGCTTTGTGGGTGGATTGGGTTTGGTGGGACACTACTATTTAAGAATTGTAAGAGTTTATTTGGATTGTGGCACATTGAACTCTGATAGATTTCTTTCTACGATCTGTAGTTTGACTGTTATAGCAGTCATATTATTATCTGTAAGTTCAATCTCGAAAAAAGACTGATGATTTTTGCTGAAAAAGTTGCATTACTTGCAAAAGATAATTTCAATTGGTTATTTCTTTTGGCTTTGAAGAAGGCTCCAATTTGCAAATGCCGGCTATACAAATATAAAAAGCATTCAATTCTGCTGTAGGATATAACAGAGACATCTTCAATTTTTTGTTCTTGTCACGTCTCTTTTTATCTGTCTGGATTATGAATTTGTAATGTATTAGTCTGGATCTCTACATTTCATTTGTTTAAAATTTAGACTCTTCCTTTAGGCTATCATATTCCATTTGGTCCATCCCATTATGTTTAATTTAATTGTCCAGTCTAAGCATGAACAGACATTTTCAGATATAATACCTTATGTTCTTATACATGTTTCTATTTTTATGAAACAGGACGATCATTAATTGAGCTCTTTGGGTTTTCCTTCAGCAATAATTATACACAGAGAAACTATGGATGATTCAGGAGGAGAAATCAAGGTTAGTTTTGGATATCAATGTCTCGGCAAGGATGATGGTTCTTGCCTCAAATCAAATGGCATTGACATCCCATCTGCAATCAAACTCAAAAGAGCTAGCAGTTCCTTCTCTTGCTTGTCTGGGGCTGCATTGAGTGCCAATGCTACATTAGCTAATACAAACATATGCAACGGATTGATTGGTGAAGAAATACTGCCGACTTTGGACTCTCCTAATTCTTTCCGCAGGATTCCATCTTCACCGTCTGTCTCAAAGTTGGATCTTTTGTCGTCTTCTCTCCCGAGTAGCATGTCAAACTGGAGTTTTAGTCCGTCCTCTCCAAGTGAGACACTAGGTTCAGACTCATATTTGCTTAAGTCCATGAGTTCTCCTTCAAGAAGTGATAGCTTCCTCAATGCGGTGGAAGTACAAGTAGCTGGGGGTGCTGCTGGTGAAGATAGAGTTCAGGCTGTTTGTTCAGAAGAGAATGGGTGGCTTTTTTGTGCCATATATGATGGCTTCAATGGAAGAGATGCAGCAGATTTTCTTGCTGGAACATTATATGATTGTTAACCTAAAATGGACTTGAATATAGATTGGGAAGTTAAACAGGAGTTGACGAAAGCTTCCGGTTGTTTGGATTCTGATAAATCCCTCTGTTGTATTCTGAAAGATGGTAATAATTCTGAAAATGTAGAAAAAAATGCATTTTCTGATAGTTTTGACATTACTCCTTCCTCAGTGAAAGTGGACAGATCATTTGGTTTGTCTAAGAAGAGGGTTCTTAACAGCCTTCAACGTGCTCTTACTCAAACTGAGAGCGATTTTCTACACATGGTGGAACAGGAAATGGAAGACCGCCCTGATTTAGTGTCTATTGGATCTTGTGTGTTGCTTGTGCTTCTCCATGGGAAGGACTTGTATATTCTCAATGTCGGTGATAGTCGAACTGTTTTAGCTACATACATTGAAGGCATAGAGATGAATGGAAGTGAGGGGCCGCAGGCTGTCCAGCTCACTGATAGTCATACTGTTGATAATGAAGTTGAGAGAACCCGACTTCTACTTGATCATCCAGATGACCCTTCGACAATTGTGGCTGGAAAAGTCAAAGGGAAGTTGAAGGTTACAAGGGCTTTTGGAGTTGGTTACTTGAAAAAGGTAGGCAACAATCTGCTTATTATAACATCTGTAAATAGGAAGTTACTGCAATTCTTGATTCTAAAAAGATTTCGAGTTCATTGGTAATGGTTGAGATTATAATTCTCTTATTTTCATAATAACTGATCTAGTTAGTTGTGCAGAAAACCATGAATGATGCTTTGATGGGTATTCTTCGAGTCCGTAATCTCACAAGTCCTCCATATGTATCTTTAGAACCCTCGCTTCATGTACATGAAGTTTCAAGTTCTGATCACTTTGTAGTACTTGGAAGCGATGGTCTATTTGACTTCTTCAGCAATGATGAAGTTGTAAAACTCGTGCATTCTTTCATTTTGAGTAACCCATCTGGTGATCCAGCAAAATTTTTAGTAGAGCAGCTTGTAATGAAGGCTGCAGATTTTGCAGGTATGGAGCTAACTTCTGTTGTATTTCATTTCTTTCACCCAATGTAAGAAACCAACCAAATGACGTGTATAGAGAGATCAATAAACAACTCGTTTAAGAAATGAAAATAATCACCTGAGCATTTAAATTTACAATTTTTATTTATTTATTTACTTGGAATTATGTAGATCCAAATATGACAAGCTAATACCGTTGATCTTTGTAAAATAACAAAGCAAGGGTCAAATACTAGTCAAGAACTTAATCTCGTAAAATAAGTAGGATAAAAGTGGAAATATAATAAAATCATAGAGCATGTTTGGCTAAGACTAGAAGTAATAGTACTTAATATTAATTTTTAAGATTAGACAAAAATATGTTCTTGAGACATTGAAAAAATAAGTTTTGAACTTAAAATAACTTCTTAATAAGCTAAATATGTTTCACAGGAAAAGTTATAAGTTAGTAAACACGTGTTTGGCTAAGCCTAAAAGTTACTTTTACTTATTTTAAGTCTTGGCCAAACCTGCTTGATTCGCCTTTTAGTTGATACTGCCAAGCAGCATGATGTCTGTGATGCTGACAATTTATCAAAAATCATTCATTTGGTCTACTTCCTCTTACAGTTTATTTAATTCAGGTTCCACATATAAAATAGTATGCTATAGGTATTTTTGCAATGTTAAATAATTAAAAGTTAGATTATTATATAATCTATATTTATCAGTTTAATTATTGGCCAACTTTATATTTGCATACGTCAAAAGAATTGTCCTTTTCGAGTATTGACTTTAGACTAAAAAATTCATTGTACGCTTGTGCCATCAGTTTTGGTAGATTATATAGTTGTTTTTGCCACTTGAACGATTTTTTACTGATTTTTTTTTTTTTATCTAGTGAAATAATATAGAAAATGCAGATTTCAATCTATGTCCGTTTAATATTTGGCCAACTTACTACGACTGCAGATTTTTGTATTAACTATACTTTTGGCACTGCAGGTTTCAGTATAGAAGAGTTGATGAGTATCCCTGCTGGCAGGAGACGTAAATATCATGATGATGTTACTGTAATTGTGATTATTCTTGGCTCAAACAAGAGCACCTCAAAGGCGTCCACATGTCTATGAAACCCCGACTTGAAATTGACAATGCCTAAGGGTAAAAGTACTCACAAAGTTTTTTGCTTTAAAATTCTGTTCTTCAAGTTTGCAGTCACTGTTTTGGACCCTATAGACCTTGTTTATTATCTGCACAAACATGTTACATCTTGACCTACGAATAGAATCTGCCCATTTCTATTCATATTTTGTTATAATGCAATAATTTATAAACCATAAGGAGGCTTTTCTTCTGCAAATTAGTATGGGAAAAAATATCCCTTCCTGATTCTTTCTTTCTTTCTTTTCGCTTCTTTCTTGCTCTCTGCAGTGAAAAATCCTAGATAAATGTTGTCTTCGAACTATACACTTTTCATCTCGACTGTGGATTGACATAATTTTCTAGGTGCATTTTGAATTCAGGAGTATAATAGGCATTCTACACGTGTAATAGGTCACCCCAATATTCCTACTTATATGGGAGACAAAAGGTGAGATCACTATCTCAGTCTTCTTCTTCCTCATTGTCGAAATCTACGAGAAGTGGTTCTGTGAATGTAATTCTCACATTGAGGGCGAACTAATGTAAATTTTTATATTTGTTTGTGTCGTTTATGATATAATCCATAAGAATGAATCATCAAAATGCTTAGACAAGAAGTTCACTGGATTTGCTAGAATCTTTTGAACAAGATAATTTCAAAAAGAGAAGGGTTGTGTTCCCATGAACTAATCACTTTTCATCAAGATGAACGAACATAGTAATATTTTTGCTTTTCCTTTTTCTTGATTCTCCTTGGTGGTGCTCACCTTTTTAGCCTCTTGATCTTACAGGTGTCAACTTTCGAGACGTCTGGTATTATGAATTATACAGTATAATATAAGATTANAGGTGTCAACTTTCGAGACGTCTGGTATTATGAATTATACAGTATAATATAAGATTAGTAACGGAAAAAAAAAATGCTAAAATTATATCCATGCCACTATATTATCTAATAACAATGTTGTGTAACAAACGTACCTTTTATCACTTCTTCATCTTATGAGGTCACTAAGGGCCAGTTTGATTGTAAGAATGAAATTTGGGTGGAAAAAAATGAATTCCATGGATTTGAATTACCTATAACTTGTTTTACTGAGAATTGTCAATTAATTGTATTTGATTGTTATAATTTTTCACCAGAAAAATATTGAAATTTTGGATCTTTTGGTGTTTGTCTGGCTTTGTTTTTCATGAAAATTGTACATTAAAGGGATATTATTTGTTACAATTGAGGATATAATTTGTTTTCATTTAAAAAAAAAAAAAGTTGCCTATAAAGGCTTTTCCTAGCAAAGTGGTGGGAAAAACTTTTCATCAAAAACCAAGAAAATGTGGAAAATCAAGAAAATATGGAAAACCAATTTCATGGAAAATTTTAATTATACAGTATAATATAAGATTAATGAAGGAAAAAAAAAATGCTAAAATTATATCCATGCCTCTATATTATCTAATATCAATGTTGTGTACCAAACATACCTTTTTTGTTTATGGCTTCTTCATCTTATGAGGTCACTAAATGTCAGTTTGATTGTAAGAATGAAATTTGGGTGGAAAGAAAATGAATTACAGGGATTTGAATTGCCTAGAATTGTTTTACTGAAAATTGTAAATTAATTGTATTTGATTGTTATAATTTTTCACCAGAAAAATATTGAAATTTTGGATCTTTTGGTGTTTGTCTGGCTCTGTTTTTCATAAAAATTGTACATTAAAGGGATATTATTTGTTACAATTGAGGATATAATTTGTTTTCATTTAAAAAAAAAAAGTTGCCTATAAAGGCTTTTCCTAGCAAAGTGGTGGGAAAAACTTTTCATCAAAAACCAAGAAAATGTGGAAAATCAAGAAAATATGGAAAACCAATTTCATGGAAAATTTAGTCAATCAAATATGCAAAAATGTAGAAATAGATTTTAATTTCCATTTTTCATTGAAAAGAAAGAGCAATCAAATAGGGCCTAACAGTTTTTTAGCTCACTTAAAAAATTGATTAATTTAAAGTAGGTCAAAGCTTTTCAAGATATCCTCAACATCCATGTTCTTTTCCTCTTCATCCAGAAAATGTTAGGTTTTTCTACTTTTAACATGCTTTTTAAAAAGTGAATTGCACAGTACTAGAAAATTAATTAAACATTTCATCTCCAATAATCACTTGGGACAACAACTGCATCTCCATATCACTTGCAACATAGTCGCTAAAAATGAAATTTAACATTAATAATTAATCTGAACTTAGAAAATCTAAGCAAGACACATTTGATCCGTTTCCCGGTGAACTGGCTTTTCCAGAGGCATGAAAATCAAGGTTTAGAGAAAAATAGGGTTAAAGACGATGATTGGTTCTTGGTTGTCGTCATTGAACATTTGGCAAAATTTTACATTGGTCATTGAACTTCATTTTGTTTGAATTTAAACAGTTTTACAACTCGATCGCTACATTCATGTTAGTCAAAATTAACAAACAATGACAAAACGATCAAATTATAACAAATGTTACTTTTAAGTTCAGTACCCAACCAGCCAACTTGAAACAAAATAAAGTTTAGTAATGATGATAAAATTTCGTTTGAAGATAAGTACAGATATAGTGCTTTTAACCTAATGAAAACAAAAACAAAAAAAGAAAAAAAAAGAAGGCAAAACTATAATTTAAGGAAGTCAAATAAAAAGTTAATATATATAAAAAAAATTAAGCAATTTTTTGTAGCCTTTCTTGGCTTTCCTTTTGCACTGAAATGAAACTTTCAAAACCCATGTTTGAAAAACTGAGACACCATCCATCTTTTCAAAATCATTATTATTATGACTTATTAGTGAAAAACCTTCCAACGTATGACTTATTGCCAAATATCTCCACTTTTTCAAATTGGCGAAAAACATTCTTTATGAACTTAGAAGTGCGGAAGACCCCCCACCATCCAATTCTTTTAGTTTAGGCATTGAAGAAGTAAGAATGGGAAAAATTAAAAAGAAACAATTGCTCCCAAAAAGCTGGCATCAAAAGTTTAAATCTTATAATTTTTAGTAATTTTTAGTTCAGGTGTGTTTGATAGATATTATTGAGGAACTAATGTCTTTTAAATTGTGATATGACGAGAAATTTGTGATGAAAAATATTATTTTATTAAAAAATATGTAGTTGAAAATGAAATTTGAAAGAATGTATTTTTAGAGAATGTGTGTCAAACATGAGCTTCATCTTTTTATCAAGTATTATTATATCAATTTGTCCATTAAAATAGAAATCAATATTGACAAAAATAAAGATAAAAATAAATATTTTGAAATAAAATAATTTATTTTTTTTCTAAATTAAAATTAAATAAAAAAGCAAATAACATAAAAAGGACAAAATGGGAAAGTTATATTAGGGAATTTTGTAGCGGAGGTCACAATCCTTTCAACAATGTACAACACAGTCTCAATCATTTAAATCGTAGCAGTTACATCCCACATCTTTCAACAAATGTGCACTAAAAGGGCCTCTAATGGTTTTCATTAAAAATCGTTTAGGATATAGCTGCTACGATTTAAATGTTTGGGCCCGCACTACACATTTTTTAAAAGTTTGAGATCTTTATCGCATAATTCCCTTTATGTTAAAAGGGAAGGTTTCTGAAATTTGCTCTTACAAATAATTACAATAAGTAGAAAATTGAATCACATAATTAAAAAATGGATGGATATTTGACCCTACAATATTTGTTAGTTGTATCATAATTTAATTATATTGAAGGTCTTTAATCTTTATTCATTGTCGTACTAATATCTCCAACTTTTTTATCCATGTATTCTTATAATCAATTTTCAGTAATTAGTACATATTGTCTCTGATGATAGTTTTTTTTGTAAAAAAAATTCATTATGAGGATATAAAAAGACTTATTTGTTCCTTTTTTAAAATAAGCAACACAATAAATACAAAAAAATGACAAAATATGTGCCCCACACTTTAAACACGCTAATAGAATATTTGAAAGAAATTGTAATTAGGATAATGATATGTGCTAAATTAATTAAAGGTACGTGATAAAAATGCGATAAAAAGTTGAAGATGTTAATAAGACAATGAGAAAAGGTTGAAGATATTCATTGCAATAAAATGTGTTGCACAAGAAAAACTTTAGTGTGAATATAAACTGCCGTTAAAAATTGAACCATTTTTTGTTATCAAAATTACTAGAAAATTGCAATTTTTCATATTTAAATGCAGTGTATTGTAACATGGTATGTTACATTGTAAACACAATGTGTTGCAACGTATCATAAAATGTTTTATTATCTGTAAGATATTATGTTATAACATGACACAACATGCTATATTTTCAAAACAAAAAATGCAAAAGAATTATTTACACAAAAAGCTGATAGGAATATACTTCGACATAAAATTCACACAAAGCAACACCACAAAAATGAATAATTAAAAATTACAAAGTGCACTTGTTGATCGTGTCACTTGTTATAGGCAATGTAACACGGTACGTTACACCGTGACAACAAAGAATTACATTAAATCAACATGGCTATGGTGGAAACATTTCGGGCATGTTCTCTTTACTATTTTCAAATCGTTTTTTGTTTTCGATTTTTCAAAACAGTGAAAACGCGTTATCTTTCCCATTTTCGAAAATGCATTTTTGAAAACAAGTTAAAAATTTATAAAGAAAATTCAAAACAACAAATTTGTCATTTTGAGTGTTTTCAATTATAATCAAGTCAAAATTTTTAAAATGTATTTTGAGTGTTTTCAAAATAAATTTTTAAAATGCCAAAATGAACATATTTTCAATAATCTCAAACTTGACACTTAAAACACAAAACACATTCAAATCTCAAAACACAAGAGTGAAATACAAAGAGAACATCCCCTTCATTTTCCAAACTATAATGAGTTTGAACAACATAAGTGATATCAATATCTTAAATAATAGCTTGCTTAGTGATTGTTGACATAAAAGTTTTATGGTGTTTTTGGATGTTCAACCAAAAACGAATGGATTCAAATTATTTTTGTATATTAGGGTTTAAAATAAGCTATGTATCATAGATTTGAAAATAAAATAAAATAAATAAATGGATGAGGTTTGGTGACGAATTTTGAAATTTATGGGGTTAGGGTTCATTCGATAACAATTACGAGATTATTATGGATTTTGGTTGGAATTAAGCTGAAAATATCGATGCATTATGAGAGATTTTTTTCTTCCCAATTTGATAGGCGATTTTGCGGATGTTCGGATTTGGGAATGAATTTTCAGCAACGTGTGAGGTAAAGAAGGGAACCAGAAAATTACGGGGCTGTTCTCTTTGTGTTTCAATTTCGTGTTTTGAGTTTTGAATTCATTTTGAGTTTTGTGTTTTGAGTGTCCATTTTGAGATTGTTGAAAATGAATTTTTTTTAACATTTTGAAAACACTAAAAACGCATTTTGAAAATTTTGACTTGATTATAATTAAAAACACTCAAAATGACAAGTTATCGTTTTGTGTTTCCCTTATAAATTTTTAACTTGTTTTTAAAAACTCGTTTTCGAAAATGGGAAATAAAACGCGTTTTCGCTGTTTTGGAAAATAAAAAATAGAAAATGGCTTGAAAATGGTAAAGAAAACATGCCCATTTCTAGAACTCTCTGCATTCTTTAATTAAAGAGTGATTATATTCACACCACAATTTCTATTTCTTGCATCATATTTTAATCGTGCTTAAGATTTTAATCTTTTCTTATTATACCATTTATAACCCTAACGATTTTTCATGTCATTTTATGTTCGAACTTTTCATTAATTAGCATATTTTGTATTTGAAAGCAATTTTATGTCCAAAAGTCTGTTGAAGTGATGAAAAAATAACTTATTTTTAATCATATTTAAAAAATAAATAAATAAAAGTGCGAAAAATATTTTCTCTCATTTCAAAGTATAAAATAAAATATTTTGATATGAATCATCATTAAGGATGAGACGTACTAATTAACGAAAAATTGAAAATAAACATTCGGCAAAAAAAAATAATAATAATAAGGAAATAATTGCTATAATGAGCAAAGATCGAGAAGCTTTTTGTAATTAAAATGTGATGTATTAAATAAAAATTGTGATGACAATATAGTCATCCTTATTAAACTAAACTTATCTAAACTTCTAGAAAAACACAATCACTTATTTTCACTTTATTTGTGATGATTTTTATTATTAATATATATACCCACTTGAAAGAATCTTTGTCTTCCACAATTCAGACCTTTTCTTAGTCAAACCAATAATTAAAAAGAAATCATTTGTACCCATTATAATAAAACCACGCCGTTGTTCTCATTCATTTGATCCTTTCTCCATTTCTCAATCCACTCGAATTCAAAGTAGCCACCTTCACTTCTAAGCAAAAGAATCGTAGTAATTGACAAGTTAAAAAATAAGTGGATTCATATTAATATTGAATAACGTCATTCAATACGACATCATGAATGAAAAAAAAATACAAGATTTGTTGTTATATTTTCAATTTAGCAGCGACAAGCTTGACATGTCGATTTGCAAATGCCGCTTCAATATAGGCTTGATTCTTGAATTGGTTGACATAAAAATACAAGTGAGCTAATCTCTATGGATCCACTAACATTACAAAGTTCTAGGCTATATCAATTTAACCCATTGGATTTAATTATTATTTTTTCAATTGTCCCGAGACTCTTTTGAGTTTATCATTTAGTTTTTATGTAGTGAATTGAGCCCATCCTCATGGACCGTCGATTTAGATTATCCTTCCCGACATGATTTGACTATTATGGTAAGTATCCCGTATTGTCAGTTTCATTTCGATTTCAAGGGAGTTAGTAGGCTTGAGCCTAAATCATTTAACCCAGTATGACATCACTAATCGATTGATATTTGAATTTTTTCAACCACGAATTATCAGATGCTTATTAATGTATAATACTTGACATGGTCGAAACGTTGCTTGACTCTGGCCAACGAGCGGCTTGCCCCACTTTCCATCCCTATATGGTAAACAAGATTTATATCGTTTTTGTTAAAACTCGAATAATCAAATATTGAATTAGCTCATGTTTGACAATTATTATTATATGGGAAAAACAATACTTTGAATAGCGAGTTTAGAAGATTGTGTGGTTAAAAAGTAAGAAATTTTTTTAAATTTACGTCCATAATATCTTGTCGAATGTGTGATTGAAAATAAATATATAGAAAAATGAATTTTCGAATTATAATGCTCACGGCCCGAAAAAATGAAAGCGAAAACTGAAAAGAAACAGGAAATAATATAATCAAATAAAAGCAATACCAAACTACAAAGGCAGCCTCAAAATGAAGGAATCTTTACTCTAGCGCTCGATCTTGTAATTCCTTTTCCTCTTCAAAATTCAAGCACAAAAACACAGTTTCAAGTTTTTCAACCCGGCATCGAGTCGGTGAGTCGACTTAGCCCATTGGAAATGGGTCAAGAATCGTTGATATACAGCTTCGTGGCTCGTGGCACAGTGGTACTGGCGGAGTACACCGAGTTCACCGGAAACTTTCCGGCCATCGCAGCTCAGTGCCTGCAGAGATTGCCTTCTTCAAATAATAAGTTTACTTACAATTGTGATCATCATACTTTTAACTTCCTAGTTGAAGATGGCTACGGTAATTTCTCTCATTTTGTCACCAGTTTTTTTAATCAGTTTTTTGTTCTTTGATCTTTCAATTGTTGGGAGAATTTGATTGATTTTTTTTCGTTGAATTGCAAGTGGGTTTTGTTGGATCTAAGCTGGAAAGCCAAAAGTTAGACTCTTTACTGTTATCACTGTATAGGTGATGCAATTCAAGCAAACGTTAGTGATTTCATAACTCGATTATTGTGGGGATGGTAGAGAATTGGATTTAAATATTTTTATTACATAGTTGTTTTAATTTAGAATAAAATGAAAAAAATTGAGAGCAAGTTCTTCAATTGAAGCAAGAATATAAGTTCATGCTTTCTCAGTTCTGTACTTTAGATGCTCTTCTTCGTGCATTTAATGTTTTGAGCTTTATTTGACTATCATTTTTTAATAATTCTAGGTTATATAGTATAATTTAGTAGTAGCTAAGGACCTTAATATTTTAAGGCCAGTAGTAAATTTAGGATTTGGTTTCTTGGGACATGAATATGATCAATTCATCAGTCTGTTGGTAATTTGTAATGACTTTTCGAGGAGAAATATAATTTTTGTAGGTTTTGATTCAAAAATCTTCTGTTAGGAGTTGTCATGAGCTTCTAAAATCATAACTTGCAAGTGCTTAGCCAATGGGTAAAAGCTTAACCTATCAAACAAAGATTTCACACTGTTGGAAAATTGGGAATATTAGATCATTTAATTTTTGTAGAGAGAAATGCGTGTGCCCAGGGGCATTTGGAACTCTGATTGTAGTGCGAAAGTTTTTTTCCTCTTTGCTGGATATTCATATGGATTTAGCAGTTTGTAGATGTATTGGGGTTGTACATAGGAAGATAGGCTTGACGTTCTTGGGCTCGTAATTATGGAGATCATTCAAGATGAGCTTGAGAATGATAAACAATGTAAAGTCTGAACAAATATTTGAACTTGTAATCTTTATTAGGATGGTGAGCTCAGCTTGTTCAGCAAAAAGTGCAGCCAATGCTACTCCGGCTTAGCTTTATTTAAGTTTCTAAGAGCTCTTTCAAGCTTGGCTTGAAAAGTAAACTGAACAGAGCAATTTTGAGATTTGTTTTGTGATAAGAAACTGTGGGGTAAGAAAATCCCTATAAAGTTAAAAGGCCAATTTTAAAGAATAGTCATTAGACCTGCCATGTTCTGTGATAATGAGTCTTGAAAGACAAAATATTTGAAATATGAATGTTGTAGAAATGTGGATATGCTAAAATGGATAAGATAAAAAATGAGTATGTACACCAAGAAGTGGAGGCTGGCACCAATTGATTATAAATTAAGAGAAGGATGATTTTAGTGGTTAGGAAATGTTTTGCTTAGACTTATAAGGATCTTGTTTATAGGAGTGACACGTTCTCAGTACAACATTTAGAAGAGGGAGGGGTAGATCAAAATCTATTGTGGCATGTTGTAGTTACTAGGGATATATTGCTATCTAGCAATCAATGGAACTTAATGACAGTGCAGGATTCATGAATCTGACCCTAAATACTTTGAGAAAAACACTTAGTTTGTTTTTTTGTTATTGCTTGTGATGTGAAGATGAGCTTGAGCAATCTAAAAGCTTGGTTGAAGAGAGCTCGTTTACAACTCTTATTTAGGATGTGAATATTAGATTAAATAAACAGGACGTGGTTAAACTTTTATCACTCAATAATATTTTGTAATATGTTTTTGTCAGATTCTTTAGACAAATATTCCTTTAGCAAACTTTTGGTCCTTTAGACTGTGTAGAGCACAGAATCCAAAAGTTCTGACAGGATAAGAAAAAGCCAGTTAGAACCTCCTCCTAGTTGGTTGTGGTCTTTGCTGTGTCCTTTTCACCTATCTCCAATTTTGAGAAGAAGAAGTGCCATGGCTGAAATAATTACCAATGAGTCAGTCAAGTGTCAAGTCTGAGGCTCCAATCTGTGTGGCTAAACCTTGAGTCTGAATTTTATCTTGCATCCATTGGACGTATGGAGCTTGGAGCTTAGATCGACCATTTAGAAAATATTATGTGACCTTTTGTTTTATTATAATTCATTGCAAGGATTTGATGTTCCAATCATAGGATAGTAGATATTTTCCGTTGTCCAATCGGTGGCTATCTTTGGTAATGATGTGCTGAAAAGCTATTAGGCCTAGTGGCGCATTTCGAGAAGCCGCATTGAATGTTGGATCAGGTGGTGGCCAATGAAGTATAGGGCACTATTGCTTCTAATATTATTAAATGAGTCTTGATAATAGGATTCACAGATTAAGGACCAAAGCATTGACAAACTTAGAGCACATTTGGCCAAGCTTAACAATGCTTACTTATAAGTAAAGTTGTAGAATAAATAATTTTTTATTGATCAAAATTGGTATGTTAGTTTCTCATTTTCACAGTAATGTGTGATTTTGTTTCAAAATAAGAATGAAGTAAAATATCCAAATATGTCACTCTTTTTAAGCTTTAAACAAATACTTATAGGGTAATGTTTCTAGATCGTTTTGTATTTAGTTCTTAATTTAGATAGAATTTGAAACTTTTGCTTCCATTATCTCTTTCATTGTACCCCGCCACTTCCACCCCTTGTCTCTTCTTTTTTTATGTGTCATTATCAAAATCGAAAAATAATGTAAATGTGTTTGCTTCAACTGACCTATTTGCTAAATCATGCAGCTTATTGCATTGTCGCCAAAGAATCTGTTGGAAAGCATATCTCATTCACGTTTCTGGACCGTATTAGAACTGATTTCAAGAAAAGATACGGTGGTGGTAAAGCGAGTACAGCAGTTGCCAAAAGTCTCAATAAGGAATTTGGGTATGCTAAAAAATATGTTTTTGTAAATCTTTTCTGCATTTGATTACATGTAAACGTTCTCCAAATATGTTATTTGCAGGCCACTTATCAAAGAGCAAATGCAATACACAGTAGACCATGCTGATGAGATTGATAAACTATTAAAAGTAAAGGCCCAAGTTTCACAAGTCAAAAGTATTATGCTGGAGAATATAGATAAGGTATTTAATAAAAAAGGAGTTAAAAATCATGGCATTGGGCTTGTTTGCCGCTTTTGATTGCTTTTACTATTTTTTTTTCTATGGATCTTTTTCGTTCAATGTTCTTGTTCCCTTATTGCTCTAATACCTCCTTTTTTCCCTCTTATATTCATGACGGGAATTTGAAAATCTCATGCTTCATGCAGTTTTGCATTTAAAATGTTTATTTTCTCGAATTTCTGCTAAATTGTGAAGTAATAGTTTTGTGCTCGACAGTGCCGTCCTACAAAAATATCTTAAAACTTGAAGCATATTCGGTAAGGATGGCACTAGATAGTAATAAGCAAGGTAGACGTTAAATAATGTCCAGTTCTATCCAATATCATGTACCTAACACGCACTATAATTTTTCAATGGAACTAAGAAAAACAAAGGAAAAGGGGGAACGAGAATCATGTGTAAAATCTGGGTTGTAGTTTAACAATTACCTTAAGCAATGGGTGGTGAATGTTGATATACAGGGCATCCTACCGACATAATTTATTAACCTTTAGTATTTGATTGAAGTCAGAAAGAAAGTTATGGAATTAAATTTTTTCTTCTATTTTTTATTTATTTATTTTTAGTACAAGCACCGGTACTTTGCATGTATTTTACATGGTAGCTTTTGTATGTTGTTAAATCCTAATTAATGAAGATTAATTGTCCAACATAATTTGATGTACCCTTATTTTTGTCTTGAAAATTTTTTAAGAACATTCTTCAAATATTATGTAAAATTGAACTGATGTATTGCCTAGAAATAGTTATTCATTTCCAACAAAAATTACTTCATTATAGATAGAGATGCTCGCGGACACCTAGTTATAAATATGTTATTTTCTGTCGACTGCATGCAAATGAAGCTTCATGGATATGCCAAAAGCTCTAACCATAAAATCCAAACTTGTTAAAAACAAATCCAGAACTCTGTGCTCCATACCCTATGCATAGAATAAGACTGGAGGCTCTTCTATACTGAATAAGCGTTTTCTTCGTCATTTTTATTCTATGTTTTCTCATTCTTTCTTTATTATATAACCGAGTAACTAAAATAATACTTTGTTATTGTGTGGATTTCAAGGCTGTTGATAGGGGAGAAAACTTAACCATTCTTACCAACAAAGCTGAAGAGCTGCGTGATTCGGTAGGTTAATAGTCCATAACAGTGACATGTTCGGCTAAGCTTAAAAGTTACTTTTCTAGAAAGTAAAAAGTAACTTCTACATTTGCAAAAATGAAGCTTAGAATGAACTCTCAACTTCTTTTTAAGCTTAGACAAACATGCTCTAATGTTATAATTACATGCACATTCTTCTTGAGCCTCTTTCTCTATCTTTTTTCAGGCTAAAGAATTCCAGAAAACGGGGACACAAGTCCGAAGAAAGATGTGGTATCAGAATATGAAAATAAAGATGGTCGTGCTTGGAATCCTCCTCCTCCTGGTCCTTATCATCTGGGTTTCTATTTGCCATGGTTTCGACTGCACCAACTAGAATATATTTGCCTTCTATTTGATGTAACACAGTCAAGTCATTATTCTCCTCCATGGATCCAAATTGAACGATTTCATTAGACGAAGGAGTTTTCTGTCGAACGAGAAATATACTAACGCTATTTATATGTACTGGATGTCGTCTACTTTTTTTTTGGTTTTTTAGTCATGGTTTTATGGTGCATATGTAATTGCTGCAACTGAATTTTGTCGAATGTAGACATTCTTTTAAAGATCTATACAAAAGTATCAATAGATGATTTTGATATAGCATTCTAGTTAAATTTGTTGCTCATTAATTACTTGACTGAACCATTGCAATGTAGAAGTTTTTCTCGAACCACCTCTGCTTAGATGCAGCATATTCGTTTTTTTTCCGGAAACATGGAGTTCTTCACTTAAGGGTAGACATTAGAATTGCAAAACGAGGCATATTTATTACACCGTGTCTTTAAAATTTATTCGTGCTCACATTGTAAAGTGCTTGAGATTTTGTTTGAGCATCTTTCTCATGATACAATGAGAAATCGGTAGAATTTGAACGCTTCAGTTTCTACTCTGGCGAAATGAACTTGATAAGAAATGTTACCAATACTTAGACAGAAAATTGGAAAATTATTTGGTCGGAACTTCCGGACCAAAGAATGAGGCCTTGTGTTATCTTTATTGTGTGGAAACTGAGGGAAATGATCCTATTATGGACTTCATGAATGGCAAGGTAAATTCACGTACTAACAAGCTATTATAGCATTTTCAAAAAACTCTATTTATAAAGAGTATCTTTAAATTTAGAGAGTTAAAATTTCTATGCACTCGAATGATACTCTCTATTTTAACTCTTCATTTTGTTTTTCTCAATAAACATTTATTGATTTCTCCTTATATTATTTTTAAGCATGAGCTCTTTAAAATAAAAAAAAAATATTTTGTATTTAAAAAGTCATTTGAAAATGTTTTTACAGCTTATTAACCAAAAGAGTTCCAGGGAGTTTCATGAGTTAACATTCGTGTACGCGGTCATGCTCGCACACAAATTCAATGGTTCGAGGTGCTAATTCGATCCATGATTGCGCAAGTACTTTATTTGGAAAATTTATTTATTAAATGACTTTAAACGGTTTTGCTTTCTAATTATATTATTAATATATTGTAAAAGTACTTTATAAGAAAATATATTCTTTTCTTGAATGGGAAATGAACAACCATTTTCAAGCATCTTTGTGAAAAAGAGAGGTTTAAAGTACTTATGAACGAAGAATCTGTCCATGGCTAGCTTTGTTAACTAAATAATCAATTAGACCAGGTTTGGATAAGCTTAAGAAGTTCACTTATAAGTAAACAGTAAGTTTTAAAATAAGTAAATATGTGATAGTAAGATACAAATTAATTTCTAAAAAGTAAATTATTGAATCATATTAGGAACAAAAAGTTTTAAAGTAATTTTAATGTTTTTTAAGCTACACGAAACACGCTCTAATCTTGGATAAAAACCTGTATAAGTTGTATAAAACTTGTATAAGTTGAGATGCATTATTATTATTATTATTATTATTATTATTATTATTCGACCCTTTTGCCATATTAACAAGTGCTGATAAATTATGATCATAAATAACATTATTTTTCACATATTGAATAAAATAATATAGTACGTGTGTGTATATATAGATATGTGTCATTTCCTTTTATAATTTACTTTATTGAGACCGCTTGTTCGGGAGGTTCTCTAAGTTTTGGGAAAACATGTCCTAACCATATAAATCATTATTGGATCCTAAATTAGATCCTACTTCAATTTAATTTTAATTTTTTTGTTTAAGTTTGAGACAAGCATAGAGATGTCAATGTGACTCGTCATCTCGGACGACTCGTGGCTCGGCTAGGGAAAACCCCGAGTTGACCCGTGACTAGCCGAGCTTAAAAAAATAGTGATCTACAAAACTATTTTTTTAAAGATGTTTGAAAAAAAATTTAAAAATAAAAAATAGTAAAAATCATTACAACTGCCTGCAACAAAAAATTTAAAAAATAAAATAAATAAAAAACATTACAGTTGCTTGTGTCAGCTAAAATTACAACGGCTGCCTTGTCAAAGGTAGCACAGCCGCCAGCAACTTAGCTGCCTACAAAGAATTTATCCAAAAAATAAAATAAAATCGAATTGCTCGCTAAGACCGGAGCCAAAAGTTCGGGTCGAGCTTAAATTTTCTTGTCGAGCAAAAACTCAAGTTGAGTTAGGTAAAAAAAAGCTTGACCAATTTTTACTCGAGTCGAGCTCAAGTTTCGAGTTTCGGCTTGCGCCTCGGCTCGTTTCGTTGACATCCCTAGACAAGCATCACATTTCTAACGGTGTAACACAATTATTTTAATGTGTTTCCATTCTTCACTTATTGATCGCCTTGAGATTTTGAGTATCCTCTTTCAATTAATCGAGAAACACTGATGAAGAAAAAAAAAATTAATACATGACAAAAATATAATAACTTGGGAAAAAATTTGTATAACGATGGTGCATTTACGGTCTCACGCCTCATTACTTTGTAACTAAAAATTATCTCAATTAATTCATTTCATAAACTAATATACTTGATTTTTTATTAAATAATCTTAGATTTTGATCTTCATAGCTAAAAATACTAGCCCCGTTACTTTTTAACTAAAATTTAGAAAAACAATTTACTTCATAAGATTTGGAGATTAATTTAACGATAAGCAATATAGTATATTATATATAATAAACATTGTAGAACAACATCAATAATCAGGATTAATTAGTTTTGCACCATATTTCTTAGATATATTTTCAGATTGGATAATAATTTAATTATTGAAAAATATATTTAAGCTTGAGTAATTGATTTAATTACATTTAGGTTGAATAATAATTACTATGTAGTAATTTAAAATTTTCAATTTATTATAGGCAACAAGAAGAAAAAAAATGAAGAGGAGCGTACCTTGTTTGATTTCAAACCAAAACACAATAAGCAAAGTATTACCACGATGATACGATCCACCAAGATTCATCTCTTTTTCGTTTCAACTCATAAAAGAAATTATGAGCAGGTATTATACAACATATTCGCACGTATAATTTATAGAATATCTCAAATTCAAATCAAACAAACATTCTGTCACATTAGAATCCTTGCATTAAAACACAATCCTAAAAATCCCATATCCAAATACACAAAACATGCATAAACCAGAAAAATCAAACCCTAGTTATGACAAGAAACTTAAATTACATTTTCAGACAACCTAGTACTAATGATCAAACTATATTATCAAACACTTGATCAATAAAATCAAACTTACTATCAAGAACAAATTAAAGAAACACAATTCAACTCACACATAATTCATCGTTACACGTCCCTAACTTCGAATTCATTGCGATTCTTAACAACAATATCATACATGTTCATGGGCTTGATTTTGTTGAAATCTTTAGGAAGAGAGATGAGATGGACTGTTGATCTCTTGTGGAACTGAAGAAGGCTAGGATCATCATAGTACCTCTCCCATCCAAGTGATGATAATTTTCTTTCGAGAATAGCATACGATGTAATAACGTCGTTAGACGGGACATGGACTAGCATTTTCCGGCCATGGCACTCACCGGGGTTTTCGACTAGTCGAACAACACCTTTCTTGAAAACCCAAACACCAGACATGTTTTTCCAATGGAGCTAAAGAAGATGAAAAATAAAACAGAGAGAATGAGAATCAAATGTAAAGGGTGGTATGTGATTCAAAGATGAACTTACGAGCAAGGCTGAATGTGGATATATGTAGAGGATGATGTAGAATTTACTATAGTTATTTTTTAATAACTGAGGAGTATAAGAACTTACTAAAAAAGCACTTAAATTTTTCATGACTAATGACAAAAATTTGATAGGGGTTTTGTATGTATATACAAACCCTTAGGAATATAGACTGAATGGTCCCACATGATTCGATATCCCCTGACTTTTGTCTTAGTCGATTCTTAAGAACCTTCACCTTATATCTTTAATATTAATTTAATAAATTGATTAGTATAATAGTAATTAATTAATAAATATTCTAGTGCATTTTAGAAAAGAACAAACTTTATATGCAAACAGCAAACCTATCCCATTTAAATTAGTATACGAATTGGATTCAAAAGGATAAACTTTTGGTAAAAAACAAACCTATATCTCATTTAGATTATTATACGAATTGGATTCATCAAAGTATAAACTTCGAATAAAGAGCACCATTAAAATCTTGAAAAAAAAAGCAACACAATCCAATTAAGAATCCTATATATTTCATGATTATATGTGAGCGCGCGCGTGTTAGAAATGATCTATTAATACTACTGCTTAGCAACACATCAATTCAATAAATTTAATTATTTATCCATCAATTACTTGATGCGCCACGTCTATATGTGTGCGTGTGTTTGTATAGGTCAATTGGATCCTCGTATTTTGATTTCTAGAACTAAATAGAATTCTATGAATTGGAATCCGTTTATACATTGATATAAATTGAGGTGAATAACGGTTAGGGATACCCATTTACGAGTATGTTATTACGTGTCCTAACTTTACAATATGAAGCTTGTTCCATCACCTCGTTTATCAACCTTGACCTATGTTTTTTTTAGACCATATCTAACTATTCAGAGTCCGTCTCAATTTGATATCGATCTTGCGCCCCCCAACCAAAGAGGGCTTTACCTATATATCCATTAAATGAGAAAAGTGTATGCAAATGAAGGCTTCATGCATGGCTTGGAATATGACAAAAGCTGCAACTGTCAAAATAAAACTCATGAAAAACAAATCCTGAACTCTTTTTCCCATGCTCTATGGATAGGATAAGAAGATGAAGATTTCTCTCTCAAATTTTAATTTCTTTTTTCTTTTATCTCTTCAATTGATATATCTAGAGGGAAATTTTACAGTAGCCCATTCAAGAAAAGAATGGGGTTCCAGACCCCTTTTTTTGGAAAGTTTTGTTAGTTTGTGATGTGGACATCACGATTTAATTTATTGTTGGTTTTTTATTAATTACGTTTTTATTACTATTGAGCTCGTAGTAGTAGGTTGGCTCAATCCAATAAAGATAGAGTTACGTTTTACCATTTATATGACTTCCACATTATAATTTAGACAGTTAATGATTGAATTAAATTACGATTGTCAGCTGCCACATTTTCCCCTCTCCTCCACGTTTCTTTTCTTCTTGGCTTCTTCTTCTTCTGCTCCTCCTCCTCCTGTTTTCCTCCCTTGATTCTACATCAGTTTGTGAACATTAGAGCATGTGTCGATAACAAGTCTTATCCTACACAAAGTCAATTGGCTAAATTCCAATGAATATCCATCTGTCTACAGTGCAACAAATCCAGCTCAAACAATTAGGACAAACAAATCTTCTACGCGAGTTTCTATTTTTAACCAGTGCAACTTGTTGGAAATTGACAGCAATTCCTTAATTCTTCCATAGCATCCTCTTTCAAAGAAGGCTGAGTAATATTAAAAAAAATTTGAGAAGAACTACATAAGAATTTTTGTGAAAAATTCTAACCAGAACCATTAGAATTGAACCGGCTGGTTTGGTTTGATTCTGAGTATATTTTCAAATGGTTCTGGTTCTTAGAATCCAGAATCGGTCGGTTTCGGTTTTGGTTCTAGACTTGGAACAGAGAATTGAGAACCTAGAAACGATTCTAATCTTCTTTTTTATGAATTTTTTTAAACGATCCAATTATGTAATTAACCCTTTTTCATTTTTCACTCAACTTAACTCATTTAGATTTTTACGGAAATGAAAATTCAACCCTCTTGGTTCTTTGTCATTAATTATTTGAAAAGTTTGGTTCCAGAATCGAACCGAACCAAATTGGTGTCATTTAGTTCCGTTCCAAGGTTACAAATGGTTCCATTAAAAAAAAAAGATTTGATTTTCTTGGAACCGAACCAAATGAAACCATACCTATCCCTAATAACCTAAGAAAAATCATGAATTATATCAAAGACATAAAATATTTCATTATATTAAAAGTTATTATAATCATATACAATTTCTCGTTGACCTAAATCTAAAGTATCGTAAGAAAAATAATAAAATGTTAACATATCCAAAAATTTCTACTCTTTTATACTGAGCACAAAAAGAATTAGAAAATCCTGGGACGCTATACTCAACTTTGTTCTTCTCTCACATACATAATAGCAAACCAAGTCAATATATAATTGATGATTGCACTATTTTGCCAAATTTTCTTTACTTTCCAACTTTTATACCTTTTGGCATATTTTTTTTTCCAAGAAAAGATACCTTTTATTTTTTATTTTTGATTTTTTTGGCAATTTTCTCAATGCAAATCACTTTGAGCTAAGCAAAAAATATTTTTAGACTTTACGTCCCCTTGTCATCGTTTCTTGAGATAATTTATTGGTTGCGATCAATTTCATAGTCATGCCAATCGCGAAAATATCTCATCCCTCAAAACTTTGGACGGCTATATGTAGCTGTCCAAAGGAGACTTTGGTTTGAGTTGAATTTTCCATTTTAGCATTGAATATATAGTTTGGATCCAAAGATGATAATTTATGAAAGGGATTAATTGCTATAGTTGAATTTTCCATTTTAGCATTGAATATATCGTTTGGATCAAAATATGACAATTTATGAAAGGGATTAATCTAGCAATTAATCTTTCTTGTAATTCGCAAGCTAATTCCAAGAAGCAAGGAGTTTCGAGTCTATAATGTTAAGACTTGGATTCCATTTTAAAAGGTCAATCTTATTAAGATGAGAATTAAACATTTACCAGTTGGTTTATATTTTAATCTTTATTCGAAATTAAATTTTATTCTAAAATTATACACGAACAAAAATTAATATGATCAGTATGCCACTGGTCTCATTTGTGTAAGCGAACTTGAGTTAAATAATATTTTTTTTTGTTATTGACGATAAGATGTTAATATTTGGTTCATGTTTATAAATTATCTATAAAAATCGAGATTGTTTTTAATCCATATATTTGATAGAATCTACAAGTAATATCTACTTATTATTATTATTATTATTTTAATTATTTATAAATTAAATTGTTTATAAATACTTTCCACTGGAGGAGTCTATGTCCAACCAAAATCTTGGTGGTCAAAGGCAAATTAATGGCGGTCAACTTGTCAGTACATTGTTCACAGTTCACCAGCAAATAGTACACTCTACAGTATGTATTATCGTACTCCTTCTTTCTCTCACTACTTAAATTGTGAGTAAAAAATAAGTAGAGAGAGAGAGTTAATTATAATTAGAATAGATATCAAACAAATTTTCATCATTCATCGCCCTTTTAAAAAAAATTATAACAACATCAAGGCTTATTAAGTGAGATTTTTGTATCTCCACCTAAACCTAATGCGCTCGCAGGGTGTGCGGTGCTGATTGTGGTGGTTTGACATCACCTATCGCGACCATGGATAAAACAAAAAACTACAAAGAACCTACGAACAATCTAGTCGAAGAATTCCCATAAGTTTACCATGCACTTCTACTGGGCTAAACCTACAAAAACTTTCCAATTTCCACCACCTATCCAACTTTCGTTTAAATATTCATTTAGTAGATGTTTAATATAGGATAGTTAATGAAGAATATTTTAAATTTTCATTTCAAGAGTACTGTTCAATCCTCCCACCAAACAAGTCAATTTTAAAAAAGATAAATTAGTCGTCTAATGTAAAGCCATGGTACCACACGTAAAGATTACACGTACTTGACTATGAAGAAGAGTTAATACGAGGATGCAGATAGCAAGAATTACTTATTTCTAACGTCTTAATCTTTTAGATGGTTGTTAATAACAAGGTTCATGGTTTATCAGACAGCCGCGTAAAAGTGTTTGTACGTGAAAATATGGCAGGAAAGCTGAGAAAAGAAGGTACAAACACAAGCAATTTTCAATACAGAATCATTTGTACACATTTTACAGGACTCAAATGCCAAACGACCCTTAAGTATACTACATATCATCTTCAATGTCCCAAATCAGAAGACTAGAAAGACACTCAATTCAAACAAGAACTAAAATTTGAAGGAAAGAAGAGAATAAAGAAAAAGAAAATCACTAGACAAGGGAAACCATAAATATCCTAAATGCGAGTTTGGGGTATAGTATTGGATAATATTGAACATGTCTCTTTCTTTGACCACATCCATGCTATCGAGTTCAACGTACCAAACACGTGAAAGGATTAAAGTCGGATTATTACGTGTCTCTAACTTCAAATTCGTTGCGATTCTTTACGACGATGTCATACATGTGTATGGACTTAAACTTGCTGAAATCTCTAGGGAGAGAAATGAGATGAACTGTAGACCTCTTATGAAACTGAAGAAGATCAGGATCATCATAATACCTCTCCCAACCAAGGGATGACAATTTCCCTGCAAGAACGCTATATGAAGTGATGACTTCGTTACTCGGCACGTGCACCAACACTTTCCGGCGAGCATTTGAGCCCTGGCTGTCACCAGGGTTCTCGAGTCGTAAGACGCCATCCTTGAACACCCAAACACCAGCCATTTTCAATGCAGCTCAAGATTTTGTGGAGGTTTTTGTCTTAGGACAACATGGGGGATGCGACAGTTAATATAGGACTTCAAAACTTGGGTGTCGTTGGCAATAGGGTGTGTTTGGGAATAGGTGTAGCTAAGGTAGGACCCACATGGGGGGCGGTGGTGGGGATGGGAGTAGGGTAGGGTTATAGATACAACGTTTTTGGGCCTTTGTGGTCACATATTTACAACCTTATTTGTGTGGGGAAATTTTAATTGGATTGAGGAGAATCCAGTTTCTTTATCTGATTCCTTTTAAAGCCCACTCTTTGGGAATCTTGATTTTTTGGAGAGAAAAATGTAAAAAAATATTATCACACTTTCTAGACAGTCAATACAAAAAGAATTATTCTTTGCATACAAGAACTGACATGATAGTTGTATGTTTAACAATCATAGCCTATATTCAAATATCTCTACAGTTTTGTTGAAATGTGATTGGATCTGTCGATTGTTAGCTTTAAAGTAAATTGATATAGATGTAATTGTAATTCATGTTCTTCACGAGGAATAAGATTAAAGTATGAATAATGAAAAAGTAACTTTACGAGAATTGGATGATCGTGTGAAGCTATAGGTTTTAATGAATTAGGACAACTTCAGCTGTAGGTTGTTTAGTTCGAATTACATAAATTTATGATTTCGTTAATCATGTTGTACATGGTTTTTTTTTTTTATAAAAAAAAAATCAACTTAAAATAGTAATTTTTGTACTTACCCTTGAAACATCTCAAGATCGACTTAGAGCATGACAATTTTTGTAATCTGTAGTTGTGACTAATGTGTGGGTTGGGGAAGGGATGGTGTTGGTGGATGTCTTCAAATACCAGAAGTTGGAAAATAGTAAAAAAAATAAAAAAATAAATAATAATTCAAATTATGACAATCTCCATCAAACCGTTCCAACTTCAAAAATCTACCATGAATTTTCGAAGCGAAGATAACGGTGGTGCTAGTGCAAAATATAAATAAACGTCATGAGATTGTTGGTGCATATTTTCTAGTAAAACCATAGAAGTCTTTGAATAACACATGAAAGGAGTAGAAAAGAAAGTTGAAAATTGCAGAATCTCAAACTATATAAAAAAAATGCCTGACTTCAAGGCTGTGTTGATGCTCTTTTCTTAAGACATTATTTGCTCTACCATGTTGCACTCGGGAATACAAATATGCCTTCTCAATATAATGAATTCGAATGTTGTTTCCATTTTGCATTCACGAAGACAATTTGAACAAATTAGATTTATAGAAATCTATACTCGAGGTCTATACTTTGTCTCTCGGGAATATGAACGAGGTTTTGAAGAGAGAAAATATGCATACGAGAGTTTTGATATAAGAAAAATTAGGGGACAAAGTTACATCTTGTCAAAGTGTATATCAAGCAAGAAACCACCAATCTTATTCATAGATTGTAAAAGATTTCTTCCCAAGAGTTACAGCTATACATTAGAGTCACAACCCTTCGAAAAATCGAAATTGGAGTGAAAATGGGTCAAAGACGAATTTAAACATGAACATGTGCCAAAGCACCTATTCTGGTTTCTGTGAATGGCAGCCGCTTAGGCAAGCAGGTTACCTCTTGCCGTGCCCCTGATCACCTAAGAGCTTTGTGCGGTCATCGACAAACCTATTGCGGCCTTGGCAGCCCCCACTTTGTCCTCCACCACGGCTCTATTTGTGACCAATTTTCAAATTAAACCACTTAAAACAGTTTGAAATACCACTTCCATTTCTAAACTAAACAAATCCAAACCGTTTTTTCGGTTTGGTTCGGTTTAAAATAACGATTTAACAAGTAAAACAAATAACGTATATCAAATAAGTTAAATTATAAATTCTACTCTAAAATTTCACGTTAAAACATAAATAGTACCATTAAAAATATTTCGAACCAAAACTCTAGTCATTATTATGCAACAACGTGATGGAAACATTTTAAAATCTTAGTCGATACTAATTGGTGCAATATCTACAATTGTAACACATGATTCATTCTCTACATAAAGATGAGAATATAGTATATTAATTCATTTATTATAATTAAATGATATAAAATAACTAATACTAAAATGAATAGAAATATCAAATACAATAATATATTCTATAATTTTTTATGAACAAACCAACGTTTGTACTTCATTCAAATATAGACGAATCAATATATGTTCCTTGTTACTATGTAACTAATTTCTAGGACAAATCACCGCATCAACTATATTGACACTCAATGAACTCTTAAATGAATCAAGATCGCTAGTGGGTATGCAAAAGCATAAACAATTATTGATATTTGAATAGCTAATATATTGTTAACAATTTGGGTGATAATTTTGTATTTATTTGCATTCAATTTTAATAAAAGTAATAAACCGAAAGGCTCATTGGTCAAATCTTTAAAATGACCGTTTTAGTAATCCATCTAATCGTTCTAGCAATTAACTGTAACATCTAGAAAGTAAGTTAAAATGTAAATAATTAATTAATTGACATGACCAAGAAATTGATACGTAAATAAACAAAAAATGTTACCCAATAAAAATTTAAGCAAACGCGACACAAATCAGAACAAAACAACATAAATATTAATAAAATATAGCAAATACTTACAAAAAAAAGAAGAAAATTTAGATAAATTGACCTGAAAATTTAGCCGAAATTCAAATTATTAGTAGAAGAAAAAGAAATATGTAAGTTTGAATTAAAATTTTGATTTAATTGTCTACTCAATTATAATAAGTGGTCGATGAATATGGTTCAACAACAGTTTTTCAACACTTCACCCAATTTGAAGATTTTGCATTCACGATTATGATGACTTATATGTATTTGGATATGATTTATGGGATGGGTAATTGTTTATTTATGTATAAGTTTTAATTGGGTTATGTTTAACATGGATGTATGGGATGTGCTTAGTTTTAATTGAGTTGAATAAAATTTAAAATTAATTTTTTTTGAACAGTTTGAAACGATTTGCAAAGATAGAAACCTAAACCAAACCACTTCGAAACAGTTTAGTTAGATTCAAAATCAAAACATTGATGGATTTACGTGGACCCAAACCAATGGTTTCAAAAATGCGATTTCTGTTCGAATTTGCGATTTCACGATTTCATTGTTTATCCATAACTATAAGCCTCCCCCTTGTGATACCTTGACTCGTGCAAATTTTTATTTTTTAATTCAATCCGCATGCTCAAACCCTTCTCACCAAATTCACAAAACCTTCAAATCCAAAATTTCCCTCCTGAACTTCAATCAAATTTGACATTATTAGAAAATCTTTCAATACAATTTTTTTTCCTTTTCTGTGAACCCCACCCTGTACACCCAACATTTCCTTTTGTAGAAAGGTGTCATTTCATCAAATGGAAGTATTCAAATTTTCAATTACTTTGGACATATGATAGGAGTTAGGAACAAAAAGAATGGGATTCTCTATTCTCATCTTGACAGGAAAATAGACCAATCTGAGGTTATCTGTTCTCTTTTGTAGCTTGAAAATTATTAATGACAACTTTATTTGAACTTCATTCTGCCAAATCAAAGAGAGGGAAAAACAAAAAACAAAAAAAGTCGATTACAAGCAAAGTTTAGTTCTTCTCCTTTTTTTTCCCTGTTCTCAGAAGGGACATACTTGGTACATTAAACTAGACATTATTAAAAAATGAAGAATATAAAATATTTGTTCGTTGTTTTATCCCGTTCAAAGTGCCAAAAGAGCAGATATAGTTTTAAAACTGCAATTCAAGAAAACATGTCTGGCTAATATTATTTATAAACTATTTATTATATGTTAAACCACATTTTATTCGTATATTTTGTGGGATCCATACGTATTATCCACGTATCAAATGGTCAAAGAAAAGTTAAAAAAAATAAAAATGTAAAAGAAACAAATCTATTCCTAGAAATTGATATAAAATTTCTAAAAAAAAAAAAAGGAAGGCGAAACTTAAACTAAAGTCTATTACTACTACTGCTTCGACTTAATATTATTATTATTTTTTATTATCATCTTATTGGTAAAGTCCATTCAAGCTTAGGTAAGGGTTTTGGACCTTCTTACATAAGCAAGAATTAGAGGTCGGCAGCAGCCAGAAAATTGAAGCATATACGTAGCGTAAAAGACGCTTCATTAATTTTGTGAGGTTGTCCATCGACATATCCATTAAACAATATTCTATTCCGTATTTATTGCTCTACAACCTTAATTATGCATATCCACACATACAAAGTATTGTTCGCATGGATAACGTAAAAATTCAATTTGATGTGTTTGTGTGCCCTATAAAATTATGACAAACAAACGTGCAAGTCATAAAAACTAGATTCTTGGCTTTTATTAACCCAACCATTACAAAATGTGTAGGCCTTTTGACACACACACTATCCATCTACAAAAAATGTGCCTCGGGAAGAAATGGTCCTCTGACTAGAAGTTACCCCACCAAGAGCACTGACCTTGTCAACACAAAGATTTGAGTTTTGGTTTTTTTTTTTTAAATCAAATTTATCCAAATTTCATATTATTGGACCACTACTTTGTGTGTGTATGGGCTTTGGACTGATAAGTTTGATGTTTCTTGTGAATTTTGTCTTCTGAACCGTGGAGAATCTTTGATGAGAATAGCTCTGTATGCCGACATTTCCTTTGAATCGTGGAGAATCTTGAAAAGTTGAACATAATGCCTTACAGTAGTGTTGATCACTATTGAATTTGTCGATGTGTTTTTGGTTCTGTCTTTGATGAATAGTACAATATTTTCTTTATCTGTACATGAAGTTCCCACAACTCAAGGGCGTAGGGATGGTTGGGGCGGCGGCGGCGGCTTTACAAAGCTAATTTGAATTGTCTAGGAAGATTGAAGAGTTGACTTCATCGGAAACATATATAAATAACATATATTATTGTATGTTTAATGTTTCCTTCTTCGATTTTGTCGGAGCATCACTAGTTAAGTTGATTGATTTTATTGTATAATTATATCATGAGCAAGTTCGCATACACAAAAATATTTATATGATTTGAAGTTACTTCTTAAAGGGTAAACAACAAGAAGTTTTGATTTTAATAAATTTATAGATAAATATGAAAATTAAAAATTATTCTGTTGAAAAAATTGAGAATATCATGAATACTGAGTTAACAAAACAAAACAATTATTCCCAATATTTGGTAACCATGTGGGAGATCCTTGATCTTTGTGTCCCACATAATGTTAATTTAGGAGCCACAACATGCCACGTCAATTTCTATGTTTCTTAATGTCTTCATACAAAGTTTGTTCAAAAGACATTTGCTAGGTTATTCATAGAACCTTTCCCAACATGCTTTGTTGTAATATTGGATTAAAGGTAAAATTTGTGGAATGGTATACGGACTCGAAGAAAAAGGGAAAGGTCTCTTTCCATGAAACGTTTTACAACCCCATGTGAGTGAATCACTTCTTGATAAAGCCAAACTCCAGATATTCGAAATATATGTCAAAATATCAAATTACAAACTTCGTCATCATCTAGAAAAAATTGTAAACTATCTCAATCAAATGATGACATATTTGATACTCTTGATTATGATTTGTATGTACGTGCCAAAGAAAAAATGATAGATAAATGTTTACATCAATATCGAATAACGTAATCGAGTAATTAAGTTTGATGTGTTTCCACTATTTACGAAATCCACATGACGTGCACGCACAATCTTGATCCTTCAATACTACAACTCAAGATTCCGAATAAAGTATATTTTTTAGGTTTTGCTTTTGTCTTTTTGAATTTTTAAAATATACAAGAACGAGGATTATTTATATTTATTGGGAGATCAATAAGATGGTTCTTACAAACCCTAATTAGTACATCAAAATGCATGATTCCCATTGCACTTAATTAATTAAGGGCTATTAGGAACTTTTTTTATTCCCATAGTATTATTTGTACTTTCTCCAACATCTTTTTACTAATTAAATGGAAATACTTCTAATAAGTTACATCTTTACTAATTAAGTTATTGCACTACCAAAATACTTTAATAACAATGGTCCCTTTGAACTTATTCTCCAATATTAATAAAATATTCTACATAAATTTCATTGGCATGCAAAAAGTGACTTCTTTCCAAAGGTATTTTCTAAGGGATTGAGTAGAAATTCCCCGAGTTAAGAAAAATAAAGGGTTTTGCTTTTGTCTATAAAGGGAATTTAAGCAAAAATTAATGCCATTAAGAAAACTATTTTGGTTATCCATCATTAGGTTTTATGCTTAACTTTGATTAAAATGATGGGATTAAGGGGAAATTAGATAGAATTTGGGAATAAATTTAAGAAATTTGGAATTAAGAATAAAATCCATTCAAAAGAAACAAAGAAGGAGAATTTTCTTGATATTATTCCCTAATCTTGAGATAATGACAAGATGATGCCTCATTATTGTTATACTTAAGAATTATAACACGAGAACCTAAGTAACAGAACTTTTTAAATGGAAAAAACGCATCAGTTCCATTAACTAAAGTAATGAATCGAGTGATTGACGAAACAAACATTGCATTGTCGATCTTGAATTATTAAAACTTAATTTGTCGTGTGACAGAAAATTTTGGCTAGTTAATGAATTTATGTAGAATTAGGTGGTGAAATGAATATTTGGGTGTGTGTGATTTACACGTGAGAAAATCTTATATAACCTATAAAAAAAATAAAATATCTGTAAATACTACTTTCTAAAATCATATCCCGAACCTTTTGTGACTGAAAAAATTAAAGTGATAGTAAAGATTACGCTTGCAATGATATCACTATTGGTAGAAATCATTTTCGAATTGACATCTTCAATTTCCATCCATTGTTTTTCATCAATGACTGCTACTGTTATCGATTAAATTTTTAGAAATTTTGTGTAATCCATTTTTTAACTTGTTAAAGGAAATTGCACATACTGTGATATGATAAAAATGATGATGAATGTCATAATAATTTTCATTTCAACGATTGTTATGTCTGTTCATATTTTGAAATATGTAACTGCCTGTAACGTATTTGTAGACGAAGTAGTGTGAGCCAAAACTCAACAGTTGCACGTTTTCAGATTTTCGTCCGCATTCAGCTCGCTACGTCACTCGAGCGACAATTTCAGTGAGCCCTTTGCTCGCTGTTCGCTCTAGTGCCGCTCAAGCAAACTATATTATCACTCGAGCGATAGTGTCATCCAATTTTCATTTTTTTTTCCTTCCAATTTTGGATCACAATTTTTCATTCATCCGAAATTGATTTTGAGACACTTAGTTATACACGAAAATCAAAATTCTCTTTCGTGGGCGTTGCCCAAGAGCCCACACGAGGGGCACTGCCCCCTCAACTCTCGTGATCTAACCGGGCAGGTCGATCCTCGTTCCCCAAGCCCCACATTTCAAAGTGACAAAGAACAAATAAACCGGTTTCGTTTGGTCGAGGTTGACATGAAGTCACACTTCCAATGCTTGGTTTTAACCAATCGTTTTCGTGTTTTAAACCAATTTTCAACAACCATATGCTGTGAATGGAACTAAAAATAAGTAAAGTCGTGATTCACTTGTGCATTTAACATTGTGTAGGAATGTGAAATGGGTGCTGAACGCATCTTAATGAAGAGTTCACAAGACTTCCTTCTACAGTTACACAGATTATATGGATGACAATGTGGCGTTGTTTGATCCAGTAAACGCGTTAGTATTTAGTGGGACTATATGTTCGGACTTCAGATTCCATTTGTTTGCAAGCATGTGGAAAAGTTTGGACAAGAATATAGAGATCTTGAGAGGATGATACGGGAAGATTGATGATGATTCTAAGGTTCTTAGTGTTATGGGTAATTAGATTAGCACAAAATTGGGGTTTCTAAGGTTTTTAGCGTAATTTCAAAGCAATTTTATGGGTAATTAGATTAGCACAGGATTAGGGATTCCATAGTATAATTGAGGGATTTCAGATGGGAATTGTTTGGTGGAGCAAAATTACACCTTCTAATTCGATATAAATTTTTTGGGGAGAAGATATTTTTTATGGAAAATTGTAGTATCGGTCCCCAAATCTTTCATTTTGCTGCCGATTGCACCTTAATCTTTCATTTCTACATCCGCGGTCCTATATCTTTCTCTTTAATGACAGTCGGAGTTCATATAACAGATTCTGTCAAAAATTCCGTTAGTCAGCATCGAAATTGAAATTTTAACTCAAATTGACAAATTAAATGAAGGGTAAAGTGGTATATTTACAATAGTAATAAAATAATTAAATCAAACAAACAAAGAGAGATGTGTTGTACTATGAGGGGGGTGGGGAGATGAACTTTATATATTTTTTATTTAATTATTATAAATATACCTTTTTGCCCCTCACTCAAGTTGTCCATTTGAGTCAATAATACTATTTCAACATAATTTTGGATGGAATCTGTTATATGAACTCCAACTGCTATTAAAGTGAAATGTTTGTTATTGCTGTCGTAAAAATGAAACGTTAGGATGTAATGTGCAGCAAAATGAAGTGTTTGGGATCGGTGCTGCAATTTTCCCTGTTTTTATGTTTCACCCTCACTTAATATTGCAGTATTATTTGGATTAAGATTGATGAGTGTATTATTTGAATATTTAATGATGTTACTCGGTGTAATTTCCCTAATTACATTAGGATGGATTTGGTAGTCCAACTATGGTTGTAGTAATTGGGCCAAGGAAATACCATGACATGCTCAATTGCTCTAATTGGGCTTACTTAAATATTTGCTGGACAGGCCCATTAGTATCACAATTTTTGAGGGAAAAAAAGAAGGGATAGATTGGTACCTACAAATATTTAACTTTGAATTTGAAAAATCAGCCGCACTCCAAAAAAATGCCCAAATAATTTAGGAAGTAACCTAAGAACAAGAAAATTGGTTACAAATTATTTTCTCTCTCACCTGTTCACTAAAATCGCAACAATTTAAGGATTTTTCAAATTCTTGACAACTGGTTACCCTTACAATTTGCAATAAAAAATGATAAACTTCTGCATAGTAATTTGAACAAATTTTCTTACTTTGAATTGTGAGTTCAAGATTAAATTTGAACTACCGAAGTATTGAAAAGGATAATCGATAATTTGTTTTTACGGATTTTTAATTTGAAATTGAATAGTGCTACCATTAAATTATTATTGTTCAATGACACATTCAATGTCAAGAACAATACCGAGATTAAGATTTATTTTGTTGCTAATGAACACGTGATAACTTAGATGTAATTCGTAACACGAAAACAATATTTACACTTCAACGAACGTATCCTAATGTTTTTACACACTCTCTAGAACGAGTCTATTGGCACAAAACAATAATCGAATTACCCAAGCAATATTTGTCTTACTGAGCTTCAGAACCCGATTAACAGTAGTTTTATATATTGAATCGTCAATCATAAATGTGAATAATTTTAAATGTTATATCTCAGAACAAGCAAGTGACAAAAAGAAAAAAAAAGTATCAATAACAATTGAGAGGAAAAAACAATCTTCCTTCCAGAAATTGAACTCTCAGGTCAATTCCCTATTTAGCCCTTGTTTGAGCCTCATTTTAGGGGAAAAAATGTATTTTGAAATAGTGTTTTTAAGAGAATGTGTGGTTAAAAAATGTAAAAATTTTCGATTTACGTTTAAAATTATTTTAATGGAATGCGTGATTGAAAATGAGTTTTGAAAAAAAATAAATTTTTGATAAAATGTGACTCAAACAAGAGCTTAAAAGGTCCACGACTCGCAGTGACTGCAAAAGACCCAAGCCACCCTCATCGGCACCAAGCACCATGGCGACTGCCTCATCTTGAGGTAACTAGTTTACAAAATAGCCACAATGAGGATGGATGGATGGATGGATGGATGGATGGCAACAGGGCATTTACGGGGATGGAGATTTAAAAAAAAAAAATCCCGGTATACTTATTCTTTTAATTTTTAATAAATATTTTAAAAAAACTATTTAAGTTGTAGAAAATAAAACAAATTAATAATAATCACAGCGAAGACCCCGCCTTATTCAGATGCAAGGGATTGGATAATTTTGACATCACTAGGTTTTATCAATTGGAACCCAATCCTCATTCTCTTCCATCCCCACCGTCGCCTCCACCGCTGCGAAGGAGGACAATTAGAGACAAAATCCGAAAGGATAATTATATTCACATCACATTTTTTTTATTTTTTATTTGTATATACACTACATTTTAATTACATTATTTATTATCACAATTATATTTTTAACTTCTTTCATCACATTTCTATTTTTAACATTTAATTGATCAGAAAATCTCATCATTATTCATGTCTTTCATCCAAAAATATTGTTAACTTACTTTAAAAGGAAGGTCAAATATATTAAACGCACTTTTTCATTATTATTTATTTTTGCGTATTTTAAAATACATTAACAAATGAGTCCTTTTATTTTATCTTAAAGAAAATTCTGGACAAAAACCATAATGAAGAACAATTTATATTAATTTAAGAATAAAAATGCAATGTAAAAAGTTTGAGACGTAAATGTTTTAATGTTTAAAGTTTATGAACTTTTCATACAATTAAAATGTAACGAAGTTATTAAAAACTATGGTGCAAATATATTTAGCCGACCTGAAAAATTCAATTGAATCAACAAACAAATCAATAAAAGATTTTGTGTGAAATTATCTATAACATTTCCGTTCAAGGAAGAACTTGCGTATGCCGATTTTATGAAAAAGGAAAAACCGTGAAGTTAGATTTAAGGATTGTGACTGTGTTTTTGATTGAGAATTTCATGGAGAATGCAGAAATCCAGAGTACGATAGAAGCTATACGTCAGCGTCAAGCTTTAAAAAAAGGAAAGAAAGTAGCAAAACATCGCTGTTTTGGGCACCATTGACGAACATAATTTTCACTCTTTTATTATAGGTAGGATTCAAACTCTATATAAGAAACAAACAAGACTACACAGTATTCAATCCAGCAGCTTCCCCTCAATTGAAGACCATCAATATCAGAATATACAATAGAGTTATAGAGCAAGACCTAAAGGGCAGGTTATTAACATTCCAAATTAATGAAATCAAAGTGGAAGCCAACAATGAAGAAAATGAGAGAAGTCCCATAAAAGAATAATGCTATTCAAGGTGAATACTACAATTATTCGAAAATAAATTGGATCAAAAAATTGAAAAACCATTGACGTAGTTCCCGAAGCTCTCCTTTTTGTTCCAGGTACTGATACTTCTAATCTCTCAACACTTTGAAATTGATGGCCCACATTTATGGTTTCAATTTTCAACTTTTACAAACAACATTCATGAGGTTTCATTTCACCATTGATTGGAAGGTAACAGTAGCCATAATTTGATGGGGTTTTGGCTATATATATGGATGGGTTTGGTCCCTACATGCGACAGTTTGTTATTTGATACATTAATATGATAGTTTTTTTTTGTTTCATCATACATTAAATAACAAATTGCCACATAGAATAATTACCGGTAGTCTTAACCATGAATAACATCACTCCCTTTCTACGGATAGCCACACAGAGGTCACAAGATGAAAACATAGTTTCCTATCCCCAAGTAAAATTTACAATTCATAAACTCCTACACCAATGCCAACCACCATACCTAACAAAGTTAGAAGATTTGAGCAGTTGAAATTGCACAAGATCATGCTTGCGGCTACATTAAATAAGTAACAGACTCATGAAACTTGACATCAAGCCATTCATTGATGCACATAGCCGACTAGGGGTTCACAATGAAAGATTTCAGTTAAACCACCAATAAAATCCAAAGTGCAAAAAATGAAAATTCTTCTGTTCTGCTAGCGGTCGTCTGATTACATCTAGGCATTATGAATTTTATCTCATTTTCACTTAATCGAAAGTCTTTTTAGTCTTTAAACTTATTCGTGAATTCTTTGGAAGATTTTTCTTTTTCCCAGTTTTGGTTCAAATAAACAAACGAAACTTGCTACACGAACACCTAGGTTGACACCTTGAATGACTGAACACACACCGGGGGTTGGGCATTATTTCATTCATGTTGGATCCACACGCAATGTGAGGGTCGGTCACGCGAGGTGTCAACCATTTTCGGGTAAAGTGGCTTTACTCTAAACAAATAAGGGTGAAATTCAATCAAGGAGTTCGGAGGACTGAAAGGTGGCTGGTGCAGCAGATACGAGAAGAAAATATAAGATTCTGCAGAATTGAAGACTTGAGCAAAGAAACTAATGTACTTGAAAGAAGTTAAACAACTTTTTCCTTGTGTGCTTGGATGCAGAAACACCAGAACTACGCTAAGCTAAATGCAGACCAATTCAAAACAAGAATTCAACCAAACTTGAAACACATTGAATCACAAAATTAAAACGCGAATAACATTAACAGAAGTTATAGGAAATTGTTCATTAAAACAGCAACACCATTTATCAAAATTCATCCAAATTCGTATATCAATTAAAGTTCATCCTCCATCCTCAAGTACTCCCCAATATCAGCATGGTGATGCACCACAATCCCATTCGGATCCATTTTCCTACAATCCTGCGTGCTCTTGGCTGCAACCCCGAACCCCAACGGCACGTCCGCCATCGAAAACACCACCACCCCATCATTCACTTGAATATTCTCAGTAATTCTCCCCACCCCGCCTTTCAACACACTGTTCCCGTACAAGAAGCTCATCTCCGAAGTGGGCTTTAGCCAAACCTTGTGCTTAGCATTAGCAGCCAATAAATTCAAACCCTGAATCGTCAAATGGAATTTATCACTCTTGGTGAATTTTCCTATTTGGGTTCCCATCGACACCAACTTCTCCCGCTTGATGTTGGTTGCCCGTTTGACTAATGATTCAGATACGTAGAACACTCGGTTCTTCTGGAGGCGGAAGCAGTAGCGTCCCGGGTTCGGGTCGGGTCCTTCGTAAGATGGGTTATCCATCACAATTTTTTGCAGATTGTTTCCCACAAATTTGTATATCTTGTCAAAAACTAGTGTCGTCTCCTTCTCGTCCAGCGGCCTCATTGTGGCTCTCTCTCTCTCTCTAAACCTCCCTCTGTGAGTTTTTGTCTTCGTAGGGGTCTTACTTCTACATTGAAAGAGGAATTTAGGGTAACAAAATGGGCCTGCCAACAAATAAAACACTGGGCCGAGTACTGGCCCTATAATTGGTACAGGTGGACATTAATCACAACTTGACCTACATACTATGCTATAATCCCTTCTAGCCCCTGTTTGTTACACATTAAAATTTTCATTCTCATTCTTCTACTCATTTTCAACTACACATTCTTCAATAAAATAATATTTTCCGTCACATCAATAACTTTTCATTCTTTTTCAACCACACATTCTCCATCAATCTATTATTCCAGAATACATTCTTCCAAAATAATGTGGTTCAAACTTATGTTTCAATGAGATATTTGCAAAAGGACTTAAAATAATAATAAGGTCTATTTTTTACTGGACTGAGTCAAATAAAGATTTATGAATATCTTGTGTGAAGACAACAATATTAAGATATTGACGTACGAGATATGAAAGACTCAGAGAGGGGAAATAGTAGTATGTACATATCTTCTAAGTATGTTGGATTTAGAGAAAATATTATGAAAAATACAAGTTGGCTCACGAACCTTTGAGTTTGAACTTTTTATTTATGATACATTTGTCCCCTATTTTGAAAGTGATTAATTTTTTTTCATAGCGATAAATATGATCGAATGGCAAATCATTCAATAAAACAATTTGAAACACCTATCCATACTCATTAGCTTCAATTAATAAGAAAATAAAAATAACAAAAAAAATTACAAACATAACAGACAATAATTCCCAGTCAAAGCAGTAAAAACAAAAAAAAGGTCATTTACAAATTACCCCATATGTTTAAAAAAAAATTACGAATATTTCCCCCTTTTGTTCCTTGAATATACAAAATCTCTCCTCCTGTCCCCCGCTCTCTCTAATTAGCCGCTTTGCACTAATTATAGCGGCAAAACCCCTTCTCTACACACAAACCTATACATACAGATCGTATATCATATAATTTGTAAGATTATAAAAAATATATATCTCTTGAATTATCAATGACGGCTTCTGGCTCATTTCTCCCTTCGTTGCAGGTAAATTTTTATATTTTTGTTCAATTTCTTGTTTCTTGGAGCGCATATATACATTTTATTAAAATTATTCGTATTATGCCCAGTCTCTTTCCATTTTTCAGTTACTTTCTTGAAAATTGGAGCATATTTTTATTGAAAGGATGCGTACTTGTAGTTATTATACATTTGCTATGCTTTTTGGGCATGTGGGTATTGTTCGCAGGTGGTTGTATTTTATTGAAAGGAGGGGATGGAAGAGCCAGGGCAGCTGAAAAGGGCTTTGATTGATGCGACAGCTGGTGCAATTTCTGGTGCTGTTTCGAGGACTATCACATCGCCACTTGACGTAATTAAGATCAGATTTCAGGTCAAAGTTTTTGTCGATATTTGTTATTGGGAGAGTGCTGTATTGTTAGGTGAATTTGTGGTTTTTGATTTATGATGATTTGGTTGTATCAGGTGATAATTTGCGCTAGTCAATCATTCTTGTAACTGATAATTGAAGGCTTGAGTTTGTTTGTATTATCATGAGTTGGTCCTCTGTTGTTCCTTAGTTTACTTTTCTGAATTGCAAATAATGATTTTCAAAGATGGGATTTTCCTTGAAATGTTGAACTACTAAAATGCTAGGAAAGAAACAATATGTTGTGTGGATGACTTCAGGTTCCAATATACAAACTGAGGCTCATCATATTGTCAAGTGACCAAGTAGTACTCTCATGAGTTGCGCCTTTATTAAGAGCCTCAAAATTTATGCTTGGAGCTCCATTTGTCAAGACTCACGTCTCCACTTAATAGGACCTGTGCCTGATGTGGCTCATTTCTCGTCTTTTACCGAGTTTCAGATTTTTGAATACATATCACCTCAAGGGGACAAAACACCCCGTTACCCTATCACCATTTTTCAACGATGCATGTTATAGGTGAAAAAACATTGAGAGAGGTAATCAAAGATAATCACTTTCTTTGCTATTCCATTTTTTCCCTACATATGAGACCAAAAGTGTCCATTACTGTGTCTTGCCTGTCCTTACCTGATGAGTACTGGGCGTCTATGGAATAAAAAAAGAAGTAATTTGTAAGTATCCCTACGCGTCTGACTTGCCTGAAATGACTCTTGATAGTTATATATATTATGGGGGTGTGGGCCCATGGTGAATTTATCTGAAAATGGTATCTATGGGCAGGTTCAATTGGAACCTACTACACAATGGACTTTGCTTCAGCGAAATGTATATGGTCCATCAAAATATACTGGTATGCTGCAAGCAACCAAGGACATCTTTAGAGAGGAAGGCTTACCGGTATTTGTTTATTATGAATATTTATTTATTTGATTATGTTTCCAAACTATTTGATGATATCTATTATCCACATATAATCTGGGATACAACTCCACCTAACTTCATTTTTGTAACAGGGCTTTTGGCGTGGTAATGTACCGGCCCTGCTTATGGTTATGCCATATACGGCAATACAATTTATGGTGTCGCACAAGATCAAGACATTTGCTTCTGGTTCTTCCAAGTCAGGTTTGTTCTAAAGTTTCTGCTCTCCTGGATGCAGTTTGATATGTGGCTAAATGCTACACCTAGTGAATTAATTCTTCCACTTTCGGTCATTGAACATGGCTATATTTTGGTATTAGATTTTTTTGGTGGAAAGCAACACCATATTACTTGTTTCCTCTTGTTGGAAAAACTTTGCTTGGTTTTCTTGTTCTAGCAAACTTTCTTTATATCTTGACATTCTTTCTTTTTGTTGAGCATTTTGTCGTGTGTACCCTGGACTGATTTGTGTAAGACTATTCTGAAGATGAAATGTATAAAACGCTTTTATGAATATCAACTTCCTTACCTTTTGCCTTTCAGTTTCTGACATGCTATTTGTTGATTGTTTTCTCTAGTGCAGAAGATCATAACAATTTAAGTCCATATCTTTCTTATGTTAGTGGAGCATTAGCAGGCTGTGCAGCCACTGTTGGATCATATCCATTTGATCTTCTAAGAACAATTTTAGCTTCACAGGGGGAGCCAAAGGTATTGGATCTGTCTCATGGAATTACGTACGCTATCAGTACAAACGGTCCTTTATTTTATTTTCTATTTTCTAGTATTTTTATCATTTATTTATTTATTGGGGTTGTGTGTGTGGGGGTGTGTGCAGATGACCACCTGTAAATGTGTAGGCCTGCCCATGTTTGAATTCGTTTAGAGTGATAAATTTTTATAATTATGACATTTCACTAATGAATGTTTCTAAGTGAAACTTTCTTTTATCTAGATGTGTGTGATGAATTGATGCCTTCTCGAGTTGCCCCTTTCTTTCTTTTTATAGAATCATGTTGACTATCCCCAGTTGAACCACATCATAGGGCAGAATAATGCAAAACTTCTGGCCCCATATTAAAGGAATGCTAGTCACTAGTCAATGAGTAAATGACCTTTCTTGTTCGTTGCAAGGCTTCTTTGTACAATATTCAAAGACAAGTGATTGGAAAGTAAATTATTTGCTCAACTTGTCCCATCGTTGTACTAGGCACGTGCTCTAAGTTTGGTAGTTGAACGGAAAATGGGAAAGCCTGACTTGACTTAACACCAGGGCTCATTGCAGACCGGGTGTAAAGCATGGAATACTCCCTAAATTTGATCGGGCTTTAAAGCTTATTGGAGGTCATAAAATCCGAAATATGGACAGCTTGTGGTTTAAAAAAAATATGAATTTATTCAGCTTCTAGTATGTTTATTCTCCATATGAATTAATACCCCTTTATTTGGCTATTAACTTGTTATTCACATTTAATGTTTCCTTATATATTGTGAAGAAACTTTTCGGTACTATGCTGAAACTTGGAAGTGAAGGCATTTCATTTGTACATCATCATTGCATGTATTTTATTATATTAATCAATAACTTCTGGAAGATGCTATATCCATATTTAGGTGTATCCAAACATGAGGTCGGCATTTGTTGGGATAATTGAAACCCGCGGCATCCGAGGGCTCTATGCTGGATTGGTACCTACACTTGTTGAGATAGTCCCGTATGCTGGGTTGCAGTTTGGAACCTATGATACTTTTAAACGCTGGGCAATGGTGAAATTTTAATTCTCTCCCCTGTATATTTATGGTTCTCTCTCTCTCTCTCACAGACTCACACACGCGCGCGCGCATGCATTGATGCACATACACATACACAAGCTGGGACAAAAATATGTACACATATAAGTATTTAGAATGCCCTTGTACTGGTTGATATTCTAATCATGTTTACAAAATGAGATGTCTGATTCCTTTGAGCCTCGTGGTACATCTATCTATTTGCTTTACTTTTCTTTCTTTTGTTATTTTAAGGCTTGATCTGGCATATCCAATAATCCGAACGACATCATTTTGCAATAGCTATCATATTTTCTCATGTTCGGTCAGCTTCACAATGCCAGTTGTGGATTTTGTTTTTTCGTTTTTACCCCTTTCTAAATGAAGACGATGGACTTTGTTTTTGGAGATATATTGTACACAAGTGTTAAAAGTCTTTCTTCAACCAATGAGAGTGCTGTCTGTTAACCTTTTTCCCTTGGGACTTCAAAATTAAATTTCTTGGATTGGGCTTTATCAGGTTTTCTTTCATTCTTCTAGGCTTGGAACCAATATAGATCTTCGGATGCCAGCCAAGCAGATGATGCCCTTTCAAGCTTCCAGCTTTTCCTTTGCGGATTAGCTGCTGGAACATGTGCTAAGGCTGTTTGTCATCCCCTTGATGTAGTTAAGAAGAGGTTTCAGGTAGGTTCACGACCTTATTTAACTGATTCACTGAGCATTTGGTTTTAATTTCTGTTAACAATTCGAAGTTATATTTCCCGTGATAAGTAGTAGTAAGCGTATGCACCTTAGCATGCACTTGGTAAAGAGAAGAATAAGTGCCGAACTTTGTACAAATTTCTAACGTTTCTCCTTCACTAAATTCCATTTTACTTTTTCCTTGAGTGATAATTTAATATTTTTCTGTATGGGCTCAGTCACTGGAATGACTGAACTTCCTAGTAACTTTCCTTGCCAAACATGTTTGAGCTTTTTCAGAGACAACTTTCTTCGAGATTCTTGTTCAAAACTTACTTTTTTAACAAAAGGTTTCAAGTCTTTACTCACTCTTCAAGAAGTACTTCCAGTTGATTTTGCTGCTGTCACTACTAATGACTGGGACGATAAAATTGTCCAAGGATGTCTCTATTCTTTTTGTTCGCATTTTAACGTTACATGACTAGTTGAAATGAGACTAGGGCATTTGTTAATATCATTAAGATGCCAAATTACTGTAAGTACTATATGTGCAGATTGAAGGACTACCGAGGGATCCAAGGTATGGAGCTCGGGTCGAGCACAAGGCATACAGAAATATGAAGGATGCCCTGCATCGAATTTTGCAGAGAGAGGGTTGGGCTGGACTTTATAAGGGCATCATTCCATCAATAGTCAAAGCCGCGCCTGCTGGTGCCATAACATTTGTTGCTTATGAATCTATGTCGGATTGGTTAGAGTCAATTTTGGGTTGAATTTCCATGTTTTTGCCTTTCTGGTCTCTTTTGCTTTCTTCCACATTTCCGTTTTGGTCGTATATTTTGAAGCTCCCCCATGAAAAGGAGGGGGGAGTTGTATATGAGGTATTGTTCAGAGGCATAGTTGTAACCAGAAGAGAAAATTCAGTCATATATAGTCAGACATTTCTAACTTAATACTTCAATAATTAATAATCTCTGATATTTAATAAAATTGCATGAAACTGACTGAGCATGGTTTAATATTTGTTATATAAAAATTAATACAAATTATATTTTAAAAAAATAGCATAACCACTTCCTTAAAGAACCATTTATTTAAGGAAAAGTTGCAGTAGCGATTTTTGACTTTTCACTTTTTTTGCAGACTTTATCTTAACCTTCAATTTGTGCCAACGAATGTATCTAACCTTTTATAAAATAGTAATTGGGGTCCATTTGAACGGAAACCATCCTTAATTGACAAAAAAAAATTGATTTTGACCAAATTTAATAAGGGTAAAATAGTAACTATAATTTTACCGTAAAATAATTTTACAAGATTATATAAAAAAGAACAGATATAAAATTAAACTTGGAAATCCTCAGGCTTTCTTTTGAGAAATCTTTTGGTAAATTTGATTCGCAGCAACCAAAGCCTGAACAAGATGAAGTGGTCTGACTAAGAGGCTCACCCCACTTGCAAAAAGCGTCATAGAAATTTGATGTCGGCACCTCCTGAGCTGGGAACTTGCATTTGGCTTTCGTGATTTTCTTAGAATTCTTTGAATATGACTGCGATTTTTATGCTGTTTGATATTTGGGTAAAGCCGGTAGTGATTGGGTTTCATGATTTTCAATTTTAGGGAAGTTTGCCCTTTTAAAATTTAATAAAATTTTACTATTCTAGTTAACTAAAGGTCAAATGGATGATTTTCGTAAAAATGAACCCCAGCTGTTAATTTATGAAAGGTTAGGGATCTTTGATGGCACAAATTGAAGGTTAGGGTAAATTTTACAAAAAAAAGTGAAAGAATAGGGACCCCTACTGCAATTTTCCCTTTATCTAAAGTTGCACGTTTCTTTTCGATTGCCTTGATATTGAACTGAGTACTTCGGAGTACTTTATAAGCAAATAAAATCTAATTTATTTCACTGTAGTCTTGTTACACTATAGTGAAATTACTTGGTGCATTTGAGACAAGATGTACAATTTCAAATTCTATTTGAATATCTTAGTCTCGTATCTTTGTTATCTTCGTGTGAAATTGAGATATCGATCAACAAGAAGGAAAATGACGGAACAGAGGAATTCTCGATTATTTCAATATCTCATACGCGTTGATACCAACGTTGACTCTTTATTTCAATTAGAATAAACACTACATACATTTGGTAGGCTGTGTCGAACATGACAGACCTTATTCTCTAATCCTCCTACCAAATGATATAAGCTCATACAGAACTAGAAAATCAGTGTTGATAGTTCTAGGACTACATTACTATCACGATTTTCTATGAAAACAACACAATTACCAGCATTGAATATATAAAAGATTTCTACAACATATTTTCCTCGTGCAAAAGGTTCATTCGTAAAGCAAAACTCAAATATGAATACTATGGTCATTGGTTGTCTTTCCTTTTACTACTGTCCTCAGGAGGCAGTGCTGTAAACTGAACGATCCTTTGAACTTGTACAGCATCGACATTGAACCTCTTGGCAATTTGAGGAATATCCATAGGACCATCATGGTCGTCAGCTTTGCCCTGATGCAGCAGGATGATTTGACGTATTTGAGCCACATTTAGGGTTCCAAGAGGAGCAGGCCTTCCCTCGTATCTGCTAGAATCCTGTGTCGTATTCCTTAGTTTTGGCAAAGGCCTTTTGTACTTCTCCACCAAAGACGCCTATGAAAATAGTCCAAGGTTAATAATTGATATATAAATAAAAAGTAATGTCATTAAGCCTCTCTTTGACCCCCATTATTTGTAATTTTAATGGTTGGAATAGTGTTTTTTTTTTTTGAAAAATACATGGTTAAAAATGAAAAAATAAATTTGGATTATATGTAATATTATTTCATTGGAAAATGTGTGGTTAATAAAAAGTGAGAAAAAAATGAAGTATAAATTTAATGGGGGGGCCAAATGGGGGCTAAATTATAGGTTCATTTAAATACAAAGAATTATGACCCATTTGATAAGACCTATGTTATGTTGACACCTAGATTGGTGTTCAACTGTTAGATAGCATTATTCATAAACAAAAACAACCCAAGGACTCGATCATTCAAATTCACAACTGGCCTCTCGATGACATGAAATGGACAAAAAGGTTCCTATGGCCAACCTCAAATTTGTTAAGAATAATGCTTAGTTGTTTACTTATCACTACAAGCAGAAGATCTCTTGCAATCAAACAGTCTGTTTAGACAACTCTTATTCAAGCCTGATAATTTGAAAAACACCCAAATGTCAAGCCACTGCAATCAAACTTCCATTAACCTAGCAAAAAACTATAAGCTGAACTTGAATCTGAAACATTGGACAAACATTAAGAGTCCGTTTGGGAGGGCTTATTTAAAGCCTATAAGCAGCACTTCTTGGAGGTCAAAAGCTCCTTTGTTTAAAATATTGCCTGTTTGGCTAAAGTCAAAAAGCACTTTTGACCAAAAAAACCAGCTTAAAAAGTAATTTAGAGGCGCCCAAATTTTGAGCTTCTCTGAAAAATATTAAATTGAGCTTTCACGAGAAGGTGTAATTTACATTTAACGAAGCCAGCTTTAAACAAAATACACATTAATATATCAAAAAAAGAAAGAAAGAAAGAAGAAAATCTTTCTAACTTCTAACCCAATTAAATAAATATAAAGATTATACCCCAAGCGTTTTTATAGTTATACTGCCATATCGCCAATTTAATATTTAGAGCACTTTTTGGATTCCCAACCAAACAGTCAACAAAAGTTCCGCTATCCATAGCTCTATAGCCAAAAGCTCTACTCTTAAAATCTCTACTCACAACTCTAAGCGCCCGTTTGGCCCCCTATTATTTCACATTAGAATAAGAGGAATAGTGATTTTTTGAAAATGCGTGGTTAAAAAAGAATGAAAAGTTTTTATGTTTACATGTAATATTATTTTATTGGAGAATGTGTGGTTGATAAGAATAAAGCGAACAAATTAATTATAATTTGATGGGGAATGATGGGGGCTAAATGTATTAGTTTTCATGTCAAGATATTTGACAAAATTTTGCGTTGGCCATCAACTTACAACAACCTCCTCTGCCCGAGTATGAGTTATTAATGGTTCTATATTGAACTACAATAAATAGCAGAAAACAAATAGCAACACAGGACAAAAACTGCTGGGCTTTCTCAAAAATGAAGCTAGCAAGAATGTCCATCCATCACTAGCCATTTATTCATGGATCTATTGTCCAAACCAATATTCTCCTTGATCCAAAAATCTCGGAGGCACAAGGTATCCTCTTAAGGCTCGGCTAGTTAATGAAGATGCTAAAATTGGCACAAGCCAATCAAATATTTCCAATAATGAAACTAGCTTCTTCTAAATAATTGGCGAAGACCATACAAGTTTATGGAGGAAAAAAAGAGTTACAGTATTAGTTAAATACTGACTTGCCTTACATAGCTGTTTATACCATGCGTATGAGAAATACTATTAAAAAATGCCACAAATCAAAGAAAAGCTCCTCATAATTCAATTTAAAGAAGAGAACTACGAATTGAAGTAAAACATTTTCCGGTATCAAGAAAACAGCATTGCAGATTTATCAAGATATTCGTTTAGAAAATTTATGAACGATTAAAAACTTTATCAGCAACCACCTTGAAAACTCACCTCACCCATCTCAAGCTTTCCTCCAGGCTTTGATTGAATTCTACCCACCATTTGACTAAGCAAAGCATCATATCCCGGATCCCGCTCTTCTAGAACATTTTCTGCATTCACTCTAGCTGCATCCTCAACATTATTATAAGAAAACAAAAAGGATAAAATTCCACCAGAAACAAAAATTTGGTCTACATCCCTCATTCATAAATGCCTCAGAATTCATGCTTTTCACATCAGTATCTAAACATCTCTATGTTTATTGCCAGAGTCAACATCTACCATATTGTTTTATACACAATGCATTAAATACAAGTAAAAAAACTCATAAAAAGAGTTTGTGATGCTTTGAGCTTTAGACGGATCAAATTGCTCATTTAACCTTTATGAGCTCTGATACCAAGTTAACCACAGCTTGAGCTAAAGGCCACCCCTACTCATTCAGATCATGATTATCACCTTTTCCATTCGTGGGCCAAACCAGTATGAATTGTCTTTCAGTATATTTTTTTACAGTAAAGTCATAAATAATAACCCAAATACAAGCGCTCATATCGCCCAAAAACTTGAGAAATGCCGATAACAAATTAAGAATTCTACCGTACATTTCAACTTTACTAAGCATCAACGAAAAAATAAAAGAAACAAAATTTCATTTTTAAGAATTCTAGGGTACATTTCAACTTTTCTAAGCATCAAATTGAATAATTAAATAAAATTTAATATTTTCAGGAAATTAATGTACAAAAAATTTACCAGAATCAACGTCATTCCTGGGAACTTTGTCAACGGGCACCGCCGGTGGGTTCTGGAAAATGGGTTTCTTGATCTTCGACGACGCAGAGGGCGTCGTATCAACTGCCGAGTTACCAATCCTTCCAGTTGCTCGACGAAATGCCTGACCCATTTCTCTCAAATTTAATCCACTTTTTTTTCACCACTATAAAATACGGGTATGTATATATTTGCAAGTAGAAATTTATTGCATAGAAATTTAGAATTTTTTTATATTTATTTTCGCTTATTTTAGAAATCTTGAAATTCGTTAGAAGGCTTTATGCATTAATGGAAGGCTTCAGCGTATAAACAGAAGTAGCTGCAAATAAAGAAGACATTTGAAAGATCGGGCCATGCCCAGTTTAAATGGGCCGAAATGTTCGTGGACCTCTTTAAGTAGAAACAGATGGACCATCCCCTTCGGGGCAGTTTCCACAAAGGAACAATACATAAATCAGGTATTAAGAATCATCCATTTCAAAAATACAATAACAAGTTTCAAATTTCAAAAAACATGTTTTTCAAAATTTTAATTTATGAAATAATAAATTTTTAGATATTTAATTTTGGTCTACTATAATATAATTAACCCACCCCACCTCCACC